>PVIY010012976.1:0-60359 GCA_004026745.1 Myrmecophaga tridactyla
AAAGACTTAATAACAAAAATGTTTATCTAAGCACTGTTTCTCATAGCAAGACGTTGGGGACAGCGGATATCTCTAGCAATAGGGATTAATTTAAGTCATCATACATCCTCAAATGGTCTAAGTTGAAGGTATTTATATTACGGAAAGATGTTTATATTATATTACACGATAAAAATTATAATATGGTAAGCATGGTATGGGTTTTCTGATGGTTGATATTAATGAATGTGGTTGTTTCATACAGTATAGTAAAATGTCTTAACTTTAGAAAGATCTGCCTAACAGTGAATCACTGCTTCCCAAATGCCCTATGTTTGATGTTACAAAGTCATGCATGGGTAAAAGATCTAATCTAAGTGTAAGATTTGATCATTTTTGTAAAAAAAAAGTATGTGTATACATGTAAGAAATTTTAAAGCTGTTAACAATGGGTGGATTTTGTATATTTCTTTATTTTTAATATTTTCTAAGTTGTCTACAATGAACATGCATTGCGGTCATAATTTTAAAAAACAATCTTTTTTTTTTTAATTGAAAAAGAGAACTAGGGCTATTACGTGTAAAATTTGGGCTAAATAGTGTTGAACCATCTTTCCCATTACCTTTTTTGACCATGTAATCCATTCCAAATTCTCTAATAGACATATAGATTTTGTTTGGATAATATGCTGTGCAATCTGGCCAAGGCAGGAAGAGAAATTCTCCTGGTTTAATTTCTATGGCAACATTTTAGAATTGAATGAAACCTAGATGTCACTTAGTCTAGTCCTTTTCATTTACAAAATAACTTCAGAGAGGTTTCAAGAAATTGAGTGATTTACTTAAGGTCACAAGGTTAATTGAATAACAACCCGATTTCCAGATTCCCAGTTCATTTATCCCAAGAAATTGGTTTGAGACCCCATCAATGATCCTTGCTGTCAAGCTGGCTATAGAATGGGGTATAGTAGCTTTGCTAACCGTAAAACTCAGGGGAAGCCATAAATGAGTTAGGGAAAAGCCTATTTACCACAACAACGTCAAAATGAACTCCCAAGTATCAGTGGAAACGGGAAAACAAGTTTCTACCATCACTAATTCAGAAGAACACAGAAGGCCCTACATGTTCTCTAATATCAACTCCTTTTGGAGAATGGATTTTGAAACAAACAGCAGATTCTGTGATTAAGTCTTTTTTAAGAGCCCTGGGTTAAGGACTATTGTATATGATAATTAACTGCAATATATGCCCTTAAGTAACAAAGTAGTTGACATATTTATGGTAGACTGCTAGTGTCCAACAAGGTAACAATCGATTGTAAGGTTTTTAAAATATATTTCTTTTCTCCTATGCATAAGCAAAGAATCTGGCATTTCTCAAAGTGGGGTCTGCAGAGCCCTGGCAGTCAGGTAGGATGTCCCTGAGACACTTTTAAAGTAGTCTGGTCTGCAAGGTTAAAAACATTTTCATCTTAGTATTAAGACATTATCTACCTTTTTCATTTTGTTTATATTTACACTGATTCTGAAAAAGCAATGGTTGATAAAATCGTTGGCACCTGAACACAAATCAAGACAGTGGCACCAAATTGTACTAATTAGTCCAAAGGAAAAATATTTGTGCAATGATGTTGAGCTAAAATAACTGCTTTTTTCAGAGAAACCATTTTTGCTTTCAAAAAATGATTATGGTTTATTCAGACTTAGGTATTTGGCAGAAATTCTCTAAAAAAATTAACAAAGTAAACCTAGCATTTCAAGGGAGACAACTGACAGTATTTGTTGTCATGGATAAAATTCAGCATTCAAGCAAAAATTAGAATTTGGAAAGATTTTATCTGCCACAGTGAGTTTGAAAACATCCCAATACTTGAAGGATTTTCCGATGGTTACTATTAATGAATGTGGTTGTTTGATAGAGTAGAGTAAAATGTCTTAACATTAGAAAGATCTGCCTAACACAGAGAACCACTGTTTCCCAAATGCCCTATGTTTGATGTTACAAAGTCACGCATGGGTAAAAGATCTCATCTAAGTGTAAGATTGATCAATGAATTTTAACTTAACAGAGTAAGGAAAGTACACTGACGTGGTTTCAGATTTCACATTGCAACTAACCTTTAAAGAACTACTACTTGAAATTGGTGTAATTTCAAAGAAAATGTGTTACTATCTTAAAAGCCGATTAAAATACTCCTCTCTTTTCCAACTACCATTGTGAGATGGTATCCTCTTCATGTTATTAAACCAAAACAAAACAACATAGTCTAACAGACTAAATGCAGGTGCAGATATAATAATCTAGCTATCTTCTATTAAGTCATACATCAGTTTTGTGAAAATGCAAAATACCACTCTTCTCACAGATTATTTTTTTGAGAGGAGGAGAACTTGGATAATATTTTTCAATAAAAATGTTATTTATGTATGTAATGGGTTTATTACAGTTATAAAATAATACATACTTTTTTTTACCATTTAAAATTTTCAATATGGGATTAATAAAACCTATATAAAGAGACATCTTTAGAACCTCAGTAATTTTTAAGAAGGGGCCTAAGACTAAAAAGTTTCAGAACTGCTGCTTTATATTAAGATTTATTCTCGTTGACACCGGAGTCAGGTAAAGATTTCGTTTGTTAGTTTCATTTGACAGCTGTAACTCATGCAGCCTGGAGAGCAGCAAAAAATGGACCCTGATATACGGTCAAATCATCACATTAACTTTTTTATAAAAAAGGATTGAGCACAAAGCTCCACATAAGATAAGTAGCAATGTACAACAGAAAACTAAAAAGCTTGAATGCTGATATATTCCGAAGTAGTTTTATCATCCATATCTAGAAAGATAACACGCGTTTCCTTTTTTCCTGTTGGATCTTCATTTGGATTTACAGTTCCAGGCTAGATTTGGGAATGGGGGTGGTGGTGGAATTGTTTCTGAATACTCCAGCCAGCGCAACCGTGCAAAAGATTTAATTCTCTCAGCATCTCGGTACTGGTCTATTGCGGAGGGATGGGATTAGGAACCTAGGAAGCACTCCAAAACAGAAACTGAGGCTGCCACAAACCGTGTCCAAGCGATAATTTTTTTTCCTTTTTGGACCAAGTCAATGTGCCTCTGCAAGAGCAAGGATGTTTTGCAGGGAGGAAACCAAAAAGTAAATTAGAAAGCACGGAGGGACAGCAGCAGCCAAACCAAAGCGGTTGCATCCTGCTTGAATGTTAAAGGATGGGTGTATCATGATGAGCGCGAGGGGCTGCCGAGACTCATTATTCCTGAGCTACAGCTGCGGCCCTTTTCGTGGTACGTCTGTCCTTCAGGGTGGGGGGCTTCGGTCCAGGGGTTCTGTTAAAGGGCCACCTCCCTGCATTCATTTTGGGCGGACTGCGGCCAATCGCGCCGACTGCGGTAGAGGCAATACCAAACAAAGGGGAGTGGACGCGTCCCCAGGGAGCGGAGGAGGAAACGGCGGCCTCGGGGTTCCCTCGCCCAGGGCCCCTGGGGTGCCGACGTAAGGGCCGCGGGTAGGAGGGTCCCGGGAGCGCCCCAGGAGCGCGGTCGGGAAAGGGTGCGCGGCAGAACCCCCCGCCCTGCCTACGATCAAGGTCAGCCGGCGCGCGGGAGGTACCTGCGGAGGGCTCGCGCGGCCGGAAGGCACCGGGCGAGCATGGGAGCGCCGAGAAGCCGGTGATGGCGGCGGGCGTGTTCAGCTTCGGTTTGGGGGAGGAACGGGAACAGGAGCGCCGAGGGGCCGAGAAGCGGCCTAGCTGCGGAAGGCCCCGCCCAGCCCGGCCTCGCCGGCCCGGCCTCGCCAGCCCGCGCGCTCCCACGTGCGGCAGCTCCCCGCCGCCGTTCACCTCAGCCCTACCCCGCCCCGCCGTCCCCTAAGCCCTGCCCCACCACCGCCCCCTCTGCCCCGCCCCTTCCCCGCCCCGCCGCGGTCCACCTCAGCCCCGCCCCGCTCGTCCTGCCCCGCCCCGGGGGCGGTTCTGGCGCGACACCGGCGCCGGGAGCCACGCGCAGTGCCGGGTGGGCTGAGGGGGCGGCTGCGGCCGGAGCCGGAAAGCTCGGGCGCAGCTGCCTGCGCTGCGGCTCTGGAGGCTCCAGCCCGGAGGACGAGGGGCGGGGGGACCGGGCCGCCCCCCTAGCGGTCGTCTCGCGGCCTCGGGCCTGGTAAGGGGCTTCCGCCCGGGAAGGGTCCCTAGGTGTTTCGTCGTCCAGCCGAAGGCCGGCGGCGCACACCCGACCGCAAACCCAGGCGGGACCGCGGCGAGGCCTGGGTGCCGGAGGGGGGAAAGGAAGGTCGGCGTTCTCTGGGGAGGAGGAGGAGGAGGCGGCCGAGGGGTTGGACGCCTCCTTCCCCCTCTCGCTTTTCTCCGGCTGCCCCGGGGCCTTGCTGAGTCTTTGGGACCCCGCGGCCTAGGCTGGATTTGCCTTTAGAGTAAGTGCACGCGTAGAAGACGTCGTAGCGGGGGGTGCCACGCCCTGGCTTTGGGTGGGGGCGGGGAGCCGGGGGCGACGTGCGCCGGGGGAGCGAGCGGCTCCGCGTGGCGGACGGGATGGCAGCGTCTAGCCGTCCGCGGGCCGCGGCTGCCGCAGACCGTCGGGTCGGGAGGTGCGGGCCGCCCACTTCGACGACGCTTCTGGTCACGTCTGCTGACCAACTGGGAAGGTCATTTTTACTAGGAGTGACACTCGGCAGTCGAACGGCCTTCGTCAGTATATTTTCTCACCAAATGACTTCCAGCCTACAAAAGTAGACAGGGTGTAAATGATGTGTATATTGAAAAAAAAAACATCTCCCGAGGTAGAGGAAGATGCCCGATGGGGCTCAGCTTCTGAGTCAGCAGTAGGAAACCTCCGTCAACTTAGTACCGCGGCCTTTTGAGAGTCTGTGTTGACGCCTGTATCCCTGCTTGTAGATGCTGATATATATACTGAGGTGTTCAGCCAGAGTCTTAGCTTATGTTGTACAGTTTTTGAGAAAAATTTTACCTGTGCAAGAGTTAACATCTATTATTACTGGTAAAATTAAAAATATGCAATAAATTAGCATAGCAATACTAAGCATCCTTTTCCTTAAAAAGAGAAGAAAAGGTAATACAGATTTATTTTTAACTTAAACGTAAATTATAATCCTGTTTTTTTTACTCTTTGTAACCTTTGTGACTGACTCTGTAAAACAACTTAGTTCAATGTTTTCATTTTTCTTATTAGGAAAAAGTGTTTAAATTTCTAAAATGTCATCTATCAAGCAACTGGTTTATGCAGTTATTCGTTTCTTAAGGGAACAAAGTCAAATGGATGCTTATACTTCAGATGAACAAGAGAGCTTGGAAGGTGGGTGCTTGTCCTTAGTGTTCATTTGTATTGTAAATAAAACTAAAATAATTATAAGCCCTATTTTATGGTAGATTTTGACAAAATCAAAATGTTTTTGTTGCTTTTTTAAAAAGGGAGGCCTAACTATAATGTTATCTTATTCCCATTCTCTGAGGCTTGTTTTGATTTTAATAAAAACAGGATAAGGGAACTATCATTCTTTTATTAAATGACAACTCTGTGTGAGAGCTATGCTATTCATATTCTCAGGAATTCGTTTTTCACAGTGACTGTTAATATTGTCCCCGTTTAATAAGTAAGTGAAATCAGGTAAACATGAAAAACAGCTAATATATAGCAAAGCTGTGATTTAAATCCTGATTCTTATTCTGAAGTGCTCTCCCTGTCTTCTCTACATAATAGGAAAACAAATATTTTAGGAACAGTGCATGAAAAAACCTTAGTCATCATAAAAGTGTAGTAATTATACCACTAGTGAGTGCTGAAAAGTATGAATTTTGGACTTGAAATGAGGATTTCACTTTGTTTTTTAAAGGGCTTTAAATACTGTATTTGTTCATTTGTAAAGTTGTACGGGGTTTGAATGATAGCATCGTATGTTTCCTTGACAGCATCTTTTGTGGTTCCTGATTATTCATGATAAAATTCAAATTCTCTATAATTATCATGAGGTAGAATTCTGCAGATGGGTTTGTGGAGGTTCACTGAACTTGTAAATAGTTCAATGTACCTAACATCCTGTGGCTTAAAAACTTAATTACTTTGTTATTGTGAAACAGTACATTTGGGAAAACTTAGTAAATAACAGTACAGTTTGAATTTCCTTTCTTGAAGCTGCTTCTTCTGTAAAGGGACACATCTATTAATTTCAACAAGCATTTCCCTTATGAATATGCTTTTAGGAGGTGGGAATGAAAATTGGGCAGTTGTTCTAAATCTACTTGCAATCTGGTGAGATAATATTTTTCCAGGTGGCATTGAGAAGAACAGGTGACACACAGTTGGAGAACACTGCACAACCAGTCCATTTAATATTAAGGTCTTTTTTGTCGTCCTTCATGATTAGATAATGTGAAAATAAAGTTGATTGGTTACCTTCCCTCTAAGGGAAGTAGTGGTTATGATTGTTCTGTAGCAAACAGATAAATGCAGTCATTTAATAATAGATGTTATTTTCTGATCAAATGCAGTATAATACTTTTACAGGCAGAGTTTTTTTTTAAAACCAAGATGTTAGGTCCTATTTTTAGTATGGTATTCAGCCAGAAATATGTGCCTTCAGCTGTTTGTTATACATGGCAGTCAGAAATGGTGCCAATTGTTTTTGACCGACCCCTATTTTTGACTCTGTGAGGCTAATTTAATTGAATGTGAGATCATGTGGAGGTGTCTGCCCACCTTCTAGACATTTTTAAAAGCCCTAGGAAAGGAGCCTAGGTTCTAGTACCAGCTTCACCACAATTGTCAAGCTGGTGTACCATCAGCTTTGAGTCTTGTCATCAGATCATGTCACCCACTCCTTTTAATTGTTGTATTCTGCTGACATCTGCTTTTGGCTGTTGTGGCTCCTGCTCATTGTCACTCACTCTAGGACTATTCCTGTCTTAATTCTTGGCAATTGCAATATACTGATGTATGATTATACCAATTCCTTGGCCTCTCAGTTCCTTGACCCATATCCTTGTCCTTTTCTCCTCTGGTAATTTTGTCTTTCTCTTAACCTTAACCACTCCTCCCTTGATTATACCCTATACCCAAGGTTCTGAATCAGGGGCTGTTTTGCAATCTCTGGAGACATTTTTGATCATCTTGACTGGAAGCGGGGGTATATTATTACTTGCATTTAGCAGGTAGATGCCAGGGATGCTGCTAAACATCCTGCAATGCACAGAAAGTCCCCCACCAAAGAAGAATTATGTGGTCCAAAATGTCACTAATACTGAAGACCTTGTCATTACTAAATACATCTCCTCCATAAGCTCAATCTTAAACATTTCACTTCGTTATCACTACTGCCACTCTTTCTGGCTAACTCCATCTAGAATCCCTACCCCATCAATTCTTTGACCCTACCGGTTCTTTCAGTCTGTTAATCCTTCCCCTTTTCACACCCCTCTTCTTGCCTAGCTTAAATCCCTTGGTTGACCATTATAATCATTCCATCAGTTACCCTTCCTCTTCTTGCAAAACCCAATCTTGTTTAGATTCAACCCTTTACCTACTGTATAGATAAGAAAAACATACAACTGCTGACTGGTTTCATTTTGAATTCATGACCACAAACCTCAATTGGACCTATGTAACGGTGCCAGACAGTCATACTATTTGTTTCAAGTTTTTTCATCCTTTACCCTTCTCACTGATCATTTTAACAGTTTCTTTCATATTCTCAACCCTGCAAACTTTCTTCCCCATTTTTACTTTCAGTTGATGACCTTGCTACCTGCTTCATCAAGAAAATTGAAGTAATCAAAATTCAAATCCCATAGACTCCCACTGCACCACTGGCCATCCATCAGCATCTATACCTACATTCTCTGCGTGCCTGCCTGTCTTCCTGTCTGTTATGTAGATGAACCATCCATGTTCCTTTCTAAATGGAGCCACTCTAGTGGAACAGTAGAAGCCAAGCTGTCTCACCTACTCCATGATCTCACATGAGTTATTCTACTCTGTTTCTCATATAACATCAAACTTTTCTTCTTCAGTAGATCATTTCCATTATTTCTGTCTTCTTAAAATAATAAAAACAACAAAAAAAGCTACTTTGGGTCCCACTGTGTCCCTCTTTCCCCACCTAATTGTTTTGTTCCCCTTTGCAGCAGACATCTTTGAGAGAGTTGTCTATACTTGATTTCTCCAATTCCTCCTTTCAATTCTTTCTTAAACCCAGCCCAGTTAAGCCCTTGCCCTCATTTCTCCCCCTATATTTCTTTCATCAAGGTCACTCAAGGTGACTTCCCTGTGGTCAGTTAGTTCAGTGGTCAGTTCTCAGTCTTCAACTGATTTTTATTAGCCACGATTGTTACAGTTGATGATCACTGCTTCATTGTCCCCTCCCCTTATATTTTTTTCACTTGGCTTCCGACATGCCTCTCTTGGTTTTTTCTTTATCTCACTGTCTCCTTTGTTGATCCCTCCTCTCTTCCCTGACCTTTGCAGTGTCCAGTGTCCATGCTTGGTCTTCTAGACTTCATTATCTTTAGTTGCTTTTGTGGTGCTATTCAAGTTCTTTGCACTTATACATCTTTTATTTATATGCTGCCATTGTCTAAAATTTATGCACCCAGCTCAGACCTTTCTTCTGCCTACTAAATATCTTCACTTGTTTGTATAACATTACCTCACATTTAACATAGCCAGAACTGAACTCCTGATACTCCCACCCAAAATCTGTTCTCTCCACTACTTCTCCGTCTCAGTTGATGGCAGCTCCATTGCTTAGGCCAAAAACTTCGGCATCATTCTGGACTCTCTTTCTCTCATGCTCTACATCTAATCATTCAATAAATCCTGTTGGCTGTATTTTCAAAATAAGTCAAGAACCTTACTGCTTCTTATCACCTCCACTGGTATCCCCCTTGACTTGAGCCTCTAGTATTTCTCCCCCAGATTATAGTGCTAGCCTCTAACTAGCCCCTCCACTTCTATCCTTGTCCCCTCCATCAACTGTTCTCAACACAACCACCAGAGTGACCTTTGTAAGCAGTGTATATCAAATTGTATCACTCCTCTACTCAGAAAGTTGCAACAGCTCTTCACGTTACACAGTCATTGTGTAGTCAGTCTATATAATTTGGACTTTTGTGACCTTTCTAATATCTTATGTACTTACGCGTCTCTTTTTTCAGTTGGCTCCAGTCACATCAACTTCTCCACTTTGAATGCACCTTTTACTTAAGGGCTTTTGCTCTGCCTAGAATGTTCTTCCCCCAGAAATAGTAACACACCCCACTTCTCCACCACTGCCCCATCTCCTTCCTATCTTTGTCAGATCTCTTCTCTCAATGTGGCCCTCCTTGACCACTCTATTAAATCTGCAGCCCGCTTCCCTGCTTCACTCCCTATACTCCCCCCCTTCTCTTTTCCCTGCACTGCTTTTTTATTGCTTATAGTCTACCTCTCTTCTCTGTCGGAAGGTCAGTTTCCAGAAGTCAGAGATCTTTTCTGTTTTGTTCACTGATATATATCCTAGGTACATAGAAGAGTGCCTGATATATATCCCAGTGCCTAGAAGAGTGTTCAGTAAGTATTTGTTGAATTGAACCAGTGAATTGAATTAAGTGATAATTAAGCATATCACTTAGGTAGTCTGTATCTTAGTTTTTAAGTCTTTTAGGTAGTGATATCTGCCCCCTGCCCATCTGATAGGTTTGTGAAGAGAGTCAGAATCAGTGAATTGTGGGTGTATTGCATATGAGAGCTTTTGAAAATAGTATTATACAAATGGGATATGGTATTTCTGAATACTGTTCTTCATTTCTCTTTCTCTTTATCAGTACCAAACAGACTATTATTGTTTGATGTTACAATGGAACAATAATTAAATACAGCATTACTTTAGACTTTTATGTCTTATTTCTGAGTATAATCTTCTAAATGGAGAATCAAATTTAATACTTTGTTTTACTATTTCATAAATGAAAATCTTGTGGTAAAAATAAGTTGAATTATTGCTGTCAGATTATCTAATTTTTTTTTGGCTGGATTAATAATGGTAATGAGATAGTCATGAGTTCCAAGGCTATGGTGGCTTTGTTCACCACATCATGTTTGTCTTTCTAAATATGTGCTAGTATTGCACACTAAACATTTTGGCAATTCAGTGTGCTTATCAAAACAGAATTGTGCATACAGGAGACCTGGGTTCAATTCATGTTCCATGTACCCCCTAAAAATAGAAATAAATAATTTAGAAAAACAAACAAAAAAGCAGAAATGTGTTTTTAAAAAACAAAGTAACCACCTTTAGTGATATTTGGGCTTAATGTATGCCAGATCTATGTTCTAGGATTAATGGCAGCAGTGATAAAGGAGCTGGAACAGATTGTCTCAACGAGATAGGGTATAAAAATCCCTCAGAGCCACATTTGGTCTTTCTAACTATCAGTATTTAGCTCTGATGTTCTGTGCTCCAGTTTTTGGTTAAGGGCTTGGTTGAGTTCTATCCATTTTTCACATAGTTGTGAGTTAATGTTTTTTGAGGGGAGGGATGCTCTCTTCAACAGATTGATTCTGTTTCCTCTGATATTAAAATTTTACTTCCAAAGGCAGCCGGTTAAATTTATTGAGTGTCTATTATTTGCCAGACTCTGTTAAGAGTCAAAGATGAATAAAATGTAGGTTTAGTCCTCAGGGAGACACCATCTAATATGGGAAACAGACACATAAGCACATGCAATATATAGTGCAGTAAGTACAGTCATAGAGACACACAGAAACTGCATGGCACAGTTAAGGAAATGATCGGGGAGGGAGGATGTTAATCAAGAATGGAGAAAAATACACGTACACATACACAGTTTTAAAAAATTGTCTTTATGGCAAGGAGAATCTATTTTCTTGTGGTCCATAATTAAAAGTGCAAATACAACTGCTTGACAAGAATAGGAATGGAGAGAATGAAGGATGGGTAAACAAGATTCTTTTCATTCTGAAAAGCACTGTTTGTAATTGATAACTAAGTTTCATAGTTGCTTTTCTAAGGAGAATTGTTCTGTGGCTAGTGGAAGTAGTAGTATTTCTTTCATGACAGTTATTTTCTCAGGACCACAGTTAATATGTAATATATCTTTTAAAATTCATGAATAAATGTAGGTGAATGTATTCCGCACTGTCTGGACGTACCCTGGACATTTTGGCTAGATTCTCGTTTTGTTGAGCCAGAAGAAAATTTTTTCTCAAACAAAGAAACTCTCCCTTAGAGAGTACTTGTAGAGAGGATAAGGTATGCTCTCTCCTCTTTTATTGTCTTAGTTCAGGCTCTGTTTATGTCACTTTCGGGGCCCCACCTGGTTTTCTGCTTCTGTTCTCTCACTTCTATTCTCCATTCTCAGCATTGCTAGAAGACTTTCAGTGCTAACACAAATCCAGTTATGTTGTTCTCCTTCACTAAGTTCTTTAATGGCTCTCCATTTGCCCATAGCATGAAGTCCAGTTCCTTTAAAAAACGCCACTTAAGGTACTTGTCATCTGATCCCAGACTCGTTTCTAGCTTATCTCCCACCAGGTCTTTCCAGGAGGTCTGTCATATAGCCATATCAGTTATTTTCTTATCCTGAAAATACAAAAAATGCACTTGTTACCACTTAAAATGCCATATATTTTAATTATTTTGTCTGCCTCTTTCTGTTAAAGTTAAGATTTTTGTTTGCTATGTTTACTGCTGTATGCCTACTACATTAGAGCTGTGTCTTACATATAGTAGGTGCTCAGTAATCTGCATGCATGAATGAATTTTTAAAAGCCAATCTGTCTTCAAGTAAGTATACCAGGATTAAAATTTAGTGCCTCCTATGTGCTAATGAGTAAGTTTCTCTCACTGTTTTTTTTTTTTTTTTTTTTTTTTTTTTTTTAACATGGGCAGGCACCGGGAATCAAACCCAGGTCCTCTGGCATGGCAGGCAAGCATTCTTGTCTGCTGAGCCACCGCGGCCTCCCCTCTCACTGTTTTTAATAAGGTTGAGAATTCTATTTCTCACATTAAAAATAGAATTTTTTTTTTTAGTTTTGTTCAAGGCATTAGGACTTTAGTACTTGATCATATTTTTCTTGGGGGAATTGAGTTGTTAATGACTTGCTCTTTCTGTAGATTTCACTAAGAATATGACATAATTTATATTTTGAGAAATTATATTCCAGATAACATTTCTCTTTAGTTGAGGAATAAGAAATCAAGTTGTCTTCCCTTCATAGTTGGTTTATAAACAGAAATATGTATGCAGCTGAACATTTAGTTTTCCTTATGTTCTGTGATCCTAAATGCTGAATTACCACAGATTGCAATCCTAAATTCCTTTTTAAGTTGCAATTTTTTTTTCACTATTAAAATTTATTTCAAGTTGCAATTCAGTGCTTGGAGACGGTTTTTAAGATCACCTCAGAAGATACACACCTAGCAGTGGCACAGCCTTTGACAGAAATATTCACAAATACCCTCTGTAAGGTAAGCTGTCACTATTTTCTCAGTAATACCTGATTTAAATATGACTACAATTTTATGTTAGAGTGTTACCTAGCTGAGAGGTTAGGCATAAAGGGAACGAATTTCTTTCTAGGTGTTAGATACTTCATGTAGAAACCATTAGGGACCTAAAATAGGACTTTATAATTATATTTTAGTTTTTCATGTTAGTAGCTATTCTCATCCTCTTGCCTTCTTTTATGTAATATGTCTTAGTAGATTTTTAAGACCTTTGCAGTATGTGAGTATTTTTAGACTTCTAACATCTGAATTGGCATTTCCCCAAAACATGAAACACAGATGAAAAACAAAAATTGTGACTTTAGAAGCAGTGTACAGACGTAGTTTCATCAGGAATTAGTGGATGAAATCTGTTCATTTCTGAAGCAGGTTTCATCAAATTTGGTGGTGAATGGGACCCTTTAAAACATGGACAGAATTAGGGTCAATATACAAAACCAAGGCTGGAACCCAAGTTTTTTGATCCCTGCTCCCAAGTTCTATTTATATGATCTATGAGTTCTAGCCATTTTGGGAAACATAGACCGTAAGGTTTTCTTTGAAAATTTTTAAGTTTAGGTTTACCAGGGTGACCTCCCTTGTTTTTTTTTTTTTTTCCTACATTTTAGTCCCTGTTAGATTCCTTTTTTTTTTTTTTTTTTTTTTTTTTTTTTTTTTTTTTTTTTTTTTTTCCAGAAATCCAACCTGGGTCTCCAGCATGGCAGGTAAGAACTCTGCCTGCTGAGCCACGATGGCCTGCCCCTTTTTATTATTCTCGCTCTGTATTCAAGCTTCAGTATAGAATGTGGAATTCAGTAGTGAAGCTGCAATGTGTAGTGTATACTTCAGTCTCTAATAGACATTGTTGACAGTACCTCATTTGACTAGATTCTCCAAGCTGTGTTTCTAGAACTAGTTAGAAGAGATTCTTAGAGTTGCAGTAAAGACATTAATTTGGTACCAGACTACTTTCTCTGTTTATGTGTAGAAAAATAATAATGCAGTTATGCATTAATTGATCAAACAGGTGAATTCTGATGGCATTATATAATGTAGTGCGATAGTGGCATGGTTCTCTGTGTTCCTCATCAGAGAGTTCCCATTTTCTTACCTTTGGTTAAGGTGGTGTGGTTGTTTCATTCTCTCATCTTGTGGCTTCCTAAGGGAACCGTGTTTCCTTGGCTGGATATGGTTATGGCTGAAGCTTACCTTCTTAACTCTTAGGTTTTGGGAGGCCTGTGCTTGAGACTACCTTCGAATTTGCTCACTCTTTAGCTGTAGCTGCTGTTGACTGACTACTGAAGAGATTAGAATTTTCCTTACCTCCCATGAAGCTCAAAGTGACTTTTACACTTTATTTGAATAAAACTTTTTTCACCCTACATTGCTCTGATGGCATTTAGTAGTTAAGAATTGGTTGAAGTATTGTTTCTTAAAACTGGCTTGATAGTATATCTGCAGTACCGTAATTTGTGGTCTCAAAATCTTTTAGTAGCCCTATTTTGTAGCTTCATGTGGCTTCATGACATATGTGTGTATTAGAAGTATATGAAAGTCTGAAACTTGTCTGAAATAGCATCAGGATTGTTATAATTAATAGAGTATTTTCTCACCTACTTGGTTGGTAAATAGGCCGTTTTATTTTTAGGATACTTTTTTTTCTTTTTTCCCTCCAATTCAGTTTATATACTAAATGAATTCCCTTTATACATCCTTTTTTTTTTTTTAAACATGGGCAGGCACCGGGAAACAAACCCGGGTCCTCTGGCATGGCAGGCAAGCGTTCTTGCCGCTGAGCCACCGTGGCCCTATACATCCTTTTTATATGTTCTTCTCCACATCATAGGCTGCTCAAATTTATTCACTGAATATGACAATTAGCTTTCAAAGTTGTAAAATGAAACCACTTTCCTTAACGTAATTGATACGGAATGGATTATAGTCTAGTTTTTTTCTCATTATGCCATTTTTCTGACCCATAAAAATTTGATACGTAAACTCTGCCTGGGCTTGTTGAAAGTTCGAAACCGAAGGACCCCTTAAAAGCAGTACTGAAGGGCAGTAATGTGTCTCTGAACTAAACTGACATGCTAAGTAACTATAGTCAGTTTTAATTGATGGCCTCTTCTTATAGATGGTCCCATTTTGCTTGTTTCTATGGGTTTTTTTTTTTTCTCATGGGCAGCCACCAGGAATCGAACCTCGGTCTCCTGGCATGGCAGGCGAGAACTCTGCCATTTAGCCATTGTTACTCGCCCATTTGTATAGTTTTTAAATTCCATTACTTTATGCTTAGAAAAAATGATCAGAGAGAGATTTTCTAGAAATGAGGGCAAGATTCATATGCTTTATTAATGATTTTGAATTTGTAAATATTTTTGCGTATCAAAGTAAATGTACAATGTTAGATCTATTAATTTTGAGACTTTAGACAAAAGAAATGGTGGATATATTTTAAAATATAATACATAGACAATTACTATAAATTATGCTTTTTGAAAACTGTGGACTTTATAATTTTTTATAATCTTCAGAGTCAGATTTAAAAGCAATGCAATTTAAAAATATCTTTCAAAAATGGAAAAATATGTTGGATTCCCAGAACCACCAAAGATATTTCTGAATTTTCAATTTAGTTTTTACTGACATCTTTGGTTTGAGCCTTATTAATACTGAAGAGGTTTGAGGATGATAGTAGGTGCTAAAAACAGGAATTTTATGCTGTTCTTTTTCTTAAGACAAAAATAATATATGTTCATTGTTTTATAAAATTTGGACAAGATAGTAAACCTGAAAATTCCATTTCTGAATATTGCTATAATCTTTGGTGTATACTTTTCCAGTCTTTTTTTTTTAACCTATTTGCCTGAGGTTTGTGCACATGTGGAAATAATAGGATTATGATATAAATGCATTTTTTTGTAACCTGTGATTTTCACTTAAGTTGTCTCTTAGGATATTAAACATTTTATATGAAAATTTTCAGGAATACAAACAATTTGTTGAACGTACTTCTGTACGTTCTTTGTATCCTGTTTCATTTTTTTTTTCATGAACTGGTATTGCTGAGCATAAGAGAAGCAAATGAAAAGTGATTCACAGTTGCCTCTTGTTCTCCAGAATATCCAACATATTCAGATTTCTAATTCAAATGTATGAGAGGACTGTCCCTTATTTCTTGCTAACACTAGTATATAGGTGTTAACTTTCATGACATGAAAGTACAGACTATTTATTACAGTGTAGATAATTATGCTTTTACTTGCATTTCTTTGGGATGACTCTTTATATAGCTCACTGGAAGTACATTGATTTTTATTTAATTTCAGAATGATATTGTGTCCCTCTCAAACTCAGTGGCTGAAGATGTGGGAAAAGCTGACCAATTAAAAGATGAAGGTAACTATTTCATAGAAAAATTATTTTTTTTAGTAAATAATTTCTGAAACTCTGGAGAAAGTAACCCTGTCAATATGATTCTGGTTTACATGCTTAAACTGGATAATTATAAGTCCACCTGGCACTTATGAAACAGAGTAATATGATGGGTAAGAAGCCTGGAAATACGGAATGGCTTGTAGGCGACATGGGTATGGCTTGCTTCAAGTGAAGCAAATCTGTTGTGGGTAAAACTTGCGAAATAAATAACTTAAGAACTGATTGTTTTATTTGCTGTGTTTATTCTCAGATCCCAGTTTCTTTATACTTAATCCAAGAGAGGAAAATAATTTTCGGTATTATTTTTAACTCTTGTATATTTAGTGCTTTTGAGTTCTGTCTTAGCTTTCTAAGGCTTAGGAAAAAAAAAAAGTAGCAGAAACTGGGTAGCTTAAAGTCACAGAAATGTAAAGTGTTGGGGCATCTGTGCTCCCTCGGAAGTCTGTAGGGAAGAATCTGTTCCATGCTCTCTTCTGCCTTCTGGTGGTGGCTGGCAATCCTGGTGTGCCTCGGCTTGTGGATAAATCAACCTCTGGCTCCCTTGTCACCTCCGTCTCTATAAGGACATCAGTCATACTGGATTAAGGATTCGCCCTGCTCCATTATGACTTTAAAAGAAATGTATTGTGGTAACACATATACAACATGACATTTCCAATTTTTAACCATTTTCAAGTACACAGTTCACGGGTGTCAGTTACATTCACAATGTACTCCCATCAGCAGCCATCAGTAGGACCTCTTTTTTTTTTTTAATAGGACCTCATTTTAATTTACCTAATTCCATTTGCAGTGGTGCAGAGGGGTTAGTACTTCAACCTGTCTTTGTGGGGGCACAGTTCAATCTGTAAGAAGTCCTTTGAAATTGATGCATGAATATGGCCCTTGATTTAGGTATTTATTAGCCAGCGCATTGGTTACTGCGATATTAAAGTTTCTGGCAGCTGGCTATTGAAGCATTCTTGGCTTTAACAAATACGGTAGGCTTTAACAAACACACACAAATTCTGGTATATGCGATTGGCAATGGAAAAAAATAAAAGCAGAGACAGAGAATTAAGATTTTTGAACATTCTTTCTCTGTTTAATTTTGTTTACTTACTGTTCCTAGAGAGCATATTTGCTTTATTTATAAAAAATGTCATAGGTATATTCACATAAAAATATGTATTAAATAATTGGGTTCACTATTTAATATGCGCAATTTTCAACTTACCCGAAGGTTTTGGAACATAATGGTTACGTGAAAGGAAGTCCTACTGTTGTTCATTGTTGAGGATCTGTGCTTAATTTTCCTATCGTGTCTATTATGTTAAACTATAGAGAAAAGACAGGTCAGGCCTACAAGATTTGTACTAAAAACCTGTAGGGCAGAGTCCTGGTCTTTAGCAGTGGATGAGAGTCAATAAATTCCTCATCCTATAGGCAGAGAGCTATTAGGGAATATGCTATGTACAAAAACTGTACATAGTGCCATTTTGGGCGTTTTCTTTAGTTTATGCGCTGAGGAAGGCAGATGAGTTAAAAAAAATAATCTTAGTGTCTATAAAAGTAGATATGGAAAAGACTATGCTTTTTCTATTCCTTGGGCCTGGTCATCTCTCTGGGTCAATAAATATACAACTATAAAACCATTTTTAATGGCAGCATAGTATTCCATGGTACTGTTAGACCATGATTTACTTACATAGATAATTTTGTAATTTAAATAGCACAATCTTCAGTGATTTTGTGTTTATTTCCACTATTGTGTGATTCCCTTCTTAGGATTGCATTATAACATGCTATCTTTTCAACAAATAGACTGGTGTTAGTTTTCAATATTTTGTTTCTTTTTAAATATATCAGCCTATGCCTTAAAAACTTAGACTGTAGTATGACTTTCATAATTACATTGCAAAATAAAGCAACAACTAGATCTCATTATCAGTGAGTTACTATATTTCCCAAAAACTTTGGATTAAAATTATCCAAATGTAAGTACATTTTATATATATTGGTTTCTAACTGAAACAATTTAATCTGATTTTTTTTCCCACCAAGATTGTTGTGAAATTTTCAGTTTATTTTCTACTGACATTTTACTTCTACAGCTCTCTTACTTTATTTTAGTAATAATGATGAGTAAATGGTAAATTGAAAATTTATTTTTATCACTCATTTTTATTCCCTTGGTATGGCAGGACACTGGGACAGTGCCTTCCCTGTAGGGTTTGTTTTGACATAATGGATGTTCGTAAAAAGAAAGAAAGTGAGCAGGATGAGACTTATTGTGGCAGCAGGGACATATTGAATTGTAATACTGCTTTTGCCTTTAATCAGAAGGCAAGTAAGAGTCCTTTGTTGTCACTGACGTGTTACATCTAAGACATGTTACACATAAAGTTAAAATGATTGCCATTAATGCAGGGTGTATTTTAGAATTTATTTATTTATTTTCCTTCTAAGCCTTTGAATCCTTGTGTGTTGTGGCGTGCCATAGCCACATTTTACTTTTATCTAAGTTGTTTCAAGTCTTGCAGCCAAAGTTTCAGAAGGTGAAAAGGTGATCCAAACCGGGGTCGAAAAAATAAAAGCCCAGCTGCATGTTCAGCACCTGTCTCTGCAAACAATAATTAATGAAACTTATTTGCCAATAAATTTCACGGTTTTAAGGCTTGAACTTTATATAATTTGTAATTCGATGGAAGGCTTTGTTATTAGGATTTTGGTAAGTAAAATTAGATTCTTTGGCTGATATTAAAAAAAAAAAGTGATTGCTATTTTTGCAGGTTTTGCTATTTGTCTGAAAAGCAAATAATCATGACAAATAAGCATAGGGTTATCCCAGGCTGCACCTTGTGCTTATCTGACTCCTTAACCAAGGCTTCTGGACAGCTAGTACCTTCCTGGAGGGTTTGCTTTAAAATATTTTGTAATGCGTTGCTTCTGAAGTGCTGCAATAAGATCAGTACAAATCAAGAAGAATTTATTGCTGTCATTCCTTGACAGGTGACAGAAGTATAAGTGTTTCTCATAGGGTTGTTGTGAAAATTAAAGGAGGAAACTTTACAGGAGAACACCATTAAATCTCACATACTGTACAAATGCTGTGTTTGTCTTCACACATTTTACATTGTGTCCTGAATTTTTGTATATTGAATATTTTGTGACTTGAAGCTTTTTGTCAATAGCTTATATTATAATATGTATTTGTATAATCTTTATAATGTGTATCTATACATTAGAGTATATATTCATTTCATGTGGTTTATACTAAAGAATATGCAATAAGGTTTTAATAATAGTAGTAGTAACAATAAATGCTACCCCAAGATAAAAAGGCCCAGTAGTAACAACAGAATCCCAGTAGATCCAGAAAATTAAAACCTTTTATATGGAAGAAGCAAATCTATTTAACTAGTTGGGCTAATGTGGTTAACTTCCTGCTTAATCACATTACATTTTCAGCTTCCTTAAAGACTATATATAAATATATAAATATTTATTTTTAGAGGGAACCAAATTATTCTTATTTAACATTTCTTACCAGCTTTATTGAGATATAATTCACATACCATACAATTTAATCCTTTCAAGTGTGCAATTCATTATTTTTTAGTATGTTCACAATGTTGTGCAGCTGTCATCACAGTCAATTACGGAACATTATCATCACTCCAAAAAGAAATCCTGTATGCATTAGCAGTCTTTCTTTATATTCATTTCTGATTGCTAATTTACAGAAACTTTTGTACAGTTTTAGGTGATTTTATTTACCTACTTTTTCTTTAATCCTCATGTTCCTGTTCCCTGCAGACTTACATCTACCCTCATCCATTAAGTAGCTAATGATCTATTAATAAGCAAGGTTAATAGGTGAACTTTCAGAGAGAAAGCTGAATGGAATCATAGAGGCCATTGTGATATAAATCCTTCCTCCTAATCCCAATTTATTCTGTAAATTTCAATTTTAAACATGGGTTTATATAAGAGGGCAGGACATTTTTTCCTGTTTAATGGAATACCAGAGAGAACCACAGGAAATCGTTTTTTTTTGCTGACCAGTTTTTAATCTAGCTAAATTATTGCCAGATAGAATTGCATACTAGCCATGGTATCTGAAATTCTCTCTTTATAAAAATTAATCTCCAAAAACCCTCCTTTTAAAAGAATCTAATTCTGGAAAGTATAACGCACAAAAATAATATCACGGTTACAGGTGGTTCAGTGGTAGAATGCTCAGCTTTCTTGAGGAAGACCCAGGTTTGATTCCTGGACCATACACCCAAAAAAATATTAATAATGTCTGCCAATATCATTTTAACATAATCAGTTTACTAGCTTACCTCCAGCACAATTCTTAGAGTGTGGTTATTCAGTAGGTACATGTTTTTGCAGGTAAGGAGTGAGAGGAGGATCCAGCCCAGAGTGAGATTGGTGATTGAGGAAGGGGTTGCATCTGAACAGGGTGGGGCAGCTGTGAAAGTGGAGAGAGAAGTGAGATAAGGAAGGTGAGAAGAGACTGGATTTTACCTTTAGATTGTTATAACTGTTGTACTTACTCACTTGATGAGCCTGGATCTTACAACGTATACATGATTAATATTTTAAGACTGTTATTAAAATCATTTAAACACATTGAAGGCTAAGGAAGAGCAACTATATAATACAGTATAAAATCTTATCTCCAAAGTGTGACTGAAAAAATCATGTGGCTGCCCTTTGTATTATTGTAATTTCTGTCTTTAAAATTTATCTTTCGGACATCAAATATATTTTTCTGTATATTGCCCTTAACTATATGTGTTGCTTACTTTATTTCAGGCAATAATCACATGAAAGAAGAAAATTATAATGCTGCAGTGGAATGCTATACACAGGCAATAGAATTGGACCCAAATAATGCAGTTTATTATTGCAACAGGTAAATTGTCACTATTGTGGCAGTGTTACCGTTCTTAAACATTTTGATTAATAGCTCTGAAGAAGTATAAAGTTTATTCATTTTTTATTTAGAAAAATTTAAAAGTTCAGGAAACTGTGAAGAAGGAGGAGAAAATAAACTTAAACTTACACTTAGAGGTAAACACTATCAATCTATTTTTTTGTTTTTTTAATGTAAGTATAATTTTTTTAGACTCAGCTTTACTTTCTAGGCCTATCATGAACATTTTATTTACATCCTTCATAAACATTTTTTAAATGGATACCAATTATTCTATTATTACCTCTTGTTCTTTTTTGTATTTCCAACACTTATCATTGTGCCTGGCAGACAAGCACTCAGTATGAGTTATTTTCAAACAGTTGAATAGAATAATTTACTTAACTCTTGTCCTATTGATGAACATTGAGGTTGTTTCCATTTTATTTTCAATACCGGAAAGCTGAGGTGAACAAATATTTTTCTAAAATTTCGTCTGGACTTCAGATATTCTAGATTTTGGATATCACCTTGAAAATGTACTCAGTAGCCTAAAGATATAAACATTGAAGAATTGTTGATGCAGGTTGCAAAATTGTTGCAACTTCTTTGAAGGTAGTTTGAAAATTAATTCCCTGGGCCACGGTGGCTCAGTGGCAAGAACACTTGCCTGCCATGCCAGAGGACCTGGGTTCGATTCCCGGTGCCTGCCCATGTAAAAAAAAAGAAAAAAGAAAATTAATTCCCTGCCACAGTGTTCTTCCACATTCTTACCAGCACTAAGTATTCAAATTATTTGCTATTTAAAAAAATTTATTATAAAATATAACATATACACAAAAAAGTTTCTAAGTACATTTTAACAAGTAGTTTTAGAACACATGTCAAGTATGCTATGGCTTATAGTTCCACCATTTCAGGTTTTTCCTTTTAGCTGCTCTAAGACACTGGAGACTAAAAAGAAATATCAATAAATGATTCAAGAGTTATACTTATTTGTTAAATCTTCTTCTAATTATTTGCTCTTTTAAATTTAGTATTGTTATTTTAATGTCAGTTCTAATTTGATATTTCTTTAATTATTAGTACAGTTGGGCAGTTTTCAAATGTTGCCATTTGTATTTTTTTTTTTTTAACCTCTATTATCATTTTTACCTATGCCAGAATCTGGCCTGTTTGACTTCAGACTTATTTCTGTTTCTTTCCTGCTCTGCTCTCGATAATGGGGCTGACCACTACAGGCTGCATTAACCAGGACTCTTTGTCATCTGGCTTCTAGCTGGGGTCAGTCATGGGAAGTACTGAAAGGAGATTGGAGTTTTAGTAAAAGGAAGGGAAAAGTTCTGATAGTTCTTCCCCTCTTTTTAGCTCAGCGTATGCATCTGGTAGGAACTGTGTATCATCCTTGTCTCTAGTCCACTAGAGAGACCTGCCACGGTCCAGGCTGTTGACTGTGGGTTTTGTACTCTGCCTGTTGTCCTTCTGTTTTAGAAGTGGTAATGGCTTCCTGTGTTTGCTAATCTCTGGATTGCTATACAAATCTCTGTTTGGCATCTCAGCTTTCTGTCATCTATATAATGTATTCCCTCCATTAAATTATGCTGTTTACAGTATTTTAACTGATACATGTCCTTTAACCATATTTTTGAGTATCCTTATATTTTTCAAAATAATGTATCTATTATATATTGGTGTCCAATAGAACTTTCTTCAGTGAAGGAAATTTTTTATATCTCTGCTGTTCAATACAGTAACCACTAGCTACAGTTGCTGTTGAGTACTTGAGAAATGGCTAGTGCAATTGAGGAACACATTTTTAATTTTTAAATTATTTTAAAATCAAGTATATCAATTAATTAATTTCAATTTCAATAGCCATAGGTGGCTATTGATGACACAGGTCTATATTAAAGATATAAACCCTTTTTGTCATAATTGCAGTTTATTGTTTGCCTTTTAATGTTTCTTTTTCAATATAGCAATGTAAAATTTACTGCTTTAATAACCATGTTTAAGTTTATAGTTTCGTGACATTGATAACATTCGCAGTGTTCTATAATCAATCCCACTGTCTTTTTCCAGTGTATTTTCATCATCCCAAACAAATTCTGTACCCATTATGCAATATCACTATTCCCCACTCTCCCCAGCCTCTGATAAGTACTATTCTACTTTCTATCTTTGTGAATTTGCTTACATTCTAGATATTTCATATAACTGAAATCATGCAACATTTGTTCTTTTGTAACTAGCTTCTTTCACTCAACGTGATGTTTTAAGGTTGTTGCATATATCATTCCTTTTAATGCTGAATAATATTTCATTGTATGTATTTACCACATCTTCTTTATATATTCATCTTCTAATGAACATTGTGGTTACTTCCACCTTTTTGCTATTGTGAATATTGCTGCTTTCAAATTGGCTTTCAAGTATCTGTTTGAGTCCCTGCTTTTCAGTTCTTTTGGGTGTATACCTAGGATTGGAATTGCCAGGTCATATGGTAATTCTATATGTAACTTTCTGAGAAACCACCTGTGCTGGTTTGAAAGGAAGTATGCCCCCTAAGAAAAGCCATGTTTTGATATAAAACCCATTCCTTAAAGGTAGAATAATCTGTATTCAATACTGTATGTTTGAAACTGTAATGAGATCATCTCCCTGATGATGTGATTTAGTCAAGAGTGGTTGTTAAGCTGGATTAGGTGACGACATGTCTCCACCCATTTGAGTGGATCTTGATTAGTTTCTGAAGTCCTATAAAAGAGGAAACATTTTGGAGAATGAGAGATTCAGAGAGAGCAGAGAATGCTGCAGCACCACGAAGCAGAGAGTCCACCAGCCAGTGACCTTTGAGATGAAGAAGGAAGATGCCTCCCGGGGAGCTTCATGAAACCGGAAGCCAGGAGAGAAAGCTAGCAGATGACACTGTATTCACCATGTGCCCTTCCAGCTGACAGAGAAGCCCTGACTGTGTTCGCCATGTGCCTTCTCACTTGAGAGAGAAACCCTGAACTTCATCGGCCTTCTTGAACCAAGGTATCGTTCCCTGGATGCCTTTGATTGGACATTTCTTTAGACTTGTTTTAATTGGAACATTTTCTCAGCCTTAGAACTGTAAACTAGCAACTCATTAAATTCCCCTTGTTAAAAGCCATTCCGTCTCTGGTATATTGCATTCCGGCAGCTGGCAAGCTAGAACACCGCCCAACTGCTTTTCCACAGCAGCTGTACCATTTTACATCCCTACCAGCTATATGTGAGGATTTCAGTTTTTCCACATCCTTGCTAACACTTGTTTTCTGTGTGTGTGTGTGTGTGTGTTATGTGTGATAATACCCATTGTAGTGGGTATGAAGTGATAGCGCATTATGGTTTGCATTTCCCTAGTGACTAATGATGTTGAGCATCTTTTCATGTGCTTATTGACCATTTGTATATCTTCTTTGGAAAATGTCTATTCGAGTCCAGTTTTTAATTGATGTTTTAATTTGTAAACTGCCAGAATGCAGTATATCAGAAACAGAATGGCTTTTAAAAAGGGAATTTATTAACTTGCAAGTTTACGGTTCTAAGGCTTTGAAAATGTCCAAATTAAGGCAAGGCTATAAAAAATGTCCAAACTAAGGCATCTAAGGACAGATACCTTGGCCCAAGGAGGCTTATGATGTTTGGGGTTTCTGTCTCAGCTGGAAAGACACATGGCAACTTCTGCTAGCTTTCTCTCCTCATTTTGTAAGGCTTCCCCAGGGGTTTTTTTCCTTCTGCATCTCCAGCGGTCTCTTGCTGTGTGGACTCTATT
The DNA here is from genome assembly GCA_004026745.1 of Myrmecophaga tridactyla. Classification (NCBI taxonomy): domain Eukaryota; kingdom Metazoa; phylum Chordata; class Mammalia; order Pilosa; family Myrmecophagidae; genus Myrmecophaga; species Myrmecophaga tridactyla. Next base: position 24,656 of record PVIY010012976.1, read on the forward strand.
GTTTCTAAATGTTTCTGGAAACATTTTTCCGAAATGTTTCCACTTCTAAAGCTAAGTAAGCTAATCAGGACCCACCTGGATTGGGTAGAGTCACATCTCCATCTAATCAAAAGGTCACACCACTATTGAGCACGTCACATCTCAGTGGAGATAGTCTAATCAAAAGCTTCTTACAATATTGAATCAGGATTGAGAGAAATGTGTTCCCTCACAAGATTGGGTCGAGATTAAAACATAGCTTTTCTGAGTACATAATAGATTCAAACTGGCACATTGGTTTGTTTTCTTTTTGTTGTTGAGTTATTTATATGTTCTTTTTTTTTTAATTTTTTAAAAAATTATTACAAGAAAGAGATACAAACATTCTTAAGAAATGCTCATTCTGTTCTACATATATAATCAGTAATTCACAGTATCACTTAGTTGCATATTCATCATCATATTTATATATTCTTGATATTCATATATATATATGATTTACAAGTATTTTTCCCATTCTGTAGTTTTTTCACTTGCTTGATAATCTACTTTGATGCACAAAAGTTTTTAGTTTTGATGAAGTCCCATTTATCTTTTTTGCTAATCTTTTGGTGCCATATTTAAGAACCTTTTGGCAAATTCAAACTCATGAAGATTAACCCCTGTGTTTTCTTCTGAGGGTTTTATGGTTTTAGCTTTTATTAGCATAATGTTTTTGAGACTTAACAATGTTGTTGGGTATATCAGTATTTTGTTCTCTTTTATGGGTCAATAATATTCCACTGTTTGAATATACCACAGTTTGCTTGGCCATTTCCCTATTGATGGACATCTGAACTGCTTCCATTTATTGACTATTATGAATAGAGTAGCTATGAACATTTTATTCAAGTGTTTTTGTGAATATACATTTTCTTTCTCTCGGTTAAATAGTTAGGAATGGAATTGCGGGGTTATGGGGTAGGTTTATGTTTAGTTTTGTTATTATAACTATAAAAAGTGGTTGTACCATTTTAGATTCCCAGTGGTGTCGGAGAGTTTCATTTGTTCCACATTCTTGCCAACATATGATGTTATCCATCTTTTAAATTTTAGTAGTACTTGTGGTTGTGTTATAGTATTTCCATGTGGTTTTAATTTACATGGTTCTGATGACTGAACAGAAACTTCAGAATAGAAGACAGTAAAAGCATGAAAAAATTCTTAGTATTAATTGCCATTTAAAAATTGGATTGTTTATCTTTTATATTACTATTTGTAGGAGTTTGCTATGTTGCCTGGACACTAATCTTTTGTCAGATATGTTTTGGGAATATTTTCTTCCATTTCATGTCTTCACTACTTCCTTGATGTCTTTGATGAGCACTTTTTTTTTTTTTTTGGTAACAGTTACATAATAGACTTCAGTATCTTTTAGAACAGGTTTAGATTTAGGGGAAAATGGAACAGATTGCTCGGCATCTCCACACACTTCCCTCCCATACCCAGTTGCCTCTCTTTTTTTGGGTCTTGCTGTGATATGATTTGTTTGTGATAATTGAGGAACCCGTACTGATATGTTGTTATTAACTGAAGTCCACAGTTTACAGTGGGGTTCATTCTGTTTTGGGTGACCACATGTTTTTAATTTTGATAAGGTCTAATCTAACAGTTTATTCTAGTATGGCTTTTGTTTTCTGGGACCTGTGTAATAAACCTTTGCCTATCCTTAAAGCACAAAGATCCCATTCTTTGTTTTCCTCTAAAACCTACATTGATTTAGGTTTTACATTTTAAATATGTGATCCATCCCCTGTCAATTCTTTGTATTTGGTGAGAGGTAGGTGTTAGATTCCCTTTATTCCTATATGGACGTCTAATTATTCCAGCACCATTTGTTAAAAAGAGTTTTCTTTCCTCACTGGATTGCTTTGATGCCTTTGTAAAAAAATCAGTTAATTGTAGATGTGTGGCTCTGTTTCTGCATTAGTGTAGTGCTTTAGTTTTCTAGTCTGCTGAAGCAAATACCACAAAATGGGTCTGGTTAAACAGTGAGAATTTGAAAAAAAAAAATTTTTATTTAAGAAAACAAATAATAAATTTAGAACCACCAAAATTGTATATCTTAGGTTATCTATAGGCATATTTAAATAGAGTATCCAAATAATCACTGTGAAGCCTGTGTTTGTACAATAAGTTTCATAAACCAATTTTAAATTAAGGCAAACAAGGAAAAAGATCTACAGATACAGATAACAGAGTTTTTAAAATTCTAAATATTAAATACTCTTCAATACCATTGGATTAGTTGTCAAACACTGTGAACATTCTCAAAATATCAAGTAGAAAATTATAACAAATACCAACTTTGCTATAGTAATGACCTGTGCTACTGAAGATTTTCCTGATTTCAGGAAAATATAAAGATGCAAATGTTTTTACAATTAACGTATGAAAATCTTAACCACCAAAGATGGATATCTTAGTTAGCTTATCCATAGGCATATTTAAGTAAAATATCTAAATTGTCATTGTAGAACCTGTGTTTGTACAATGTATTTCATAAACCAATGTAAAATTGAAGTAAGCAAGGAAAAATTCTACAGATAAGGATATCAGAATTTCTTAACTTCTAAATTTTAAACACTATCTTAAATACCATTTGATTAGTTATCAAAACTGTGTACGTTTTGAAGATATCAAGTATAGAAAGTTATTGCAAATATCAGCTTTGCTATGGTAATGACCTATGTTTCTAAACATTTTCAAGGCTTTTATTTCAGTAATCAATTTTATCTAATATTACTGTAGTTTCCTATATTTTTTTATTTGCCAGATCTATATATTTTCTTTCTCTCACTGTTTATCCTTTAAGTTACCTGTTCTAGTTTGCTAGCTTCCAGAATGCAATATACCAGAAATGGAATGGCTTTTAAAAAGGAGAATTTAACAAGTTGCTAGTTTACAGTTCTAAGGCTGAGAAAATGTCCCAATTACAACCAGTCTATAGAAGTGTCCAATTTAAGACATCTAGGGAACGATTCCTTGGTTCTAGAAAGCCGATGATGTTCAACGTTTCTCTCTCAGCTGGAAGGGCATATGGCGAACATGGTGGCGTCTGCTGGCTTTCTCGTGGCTCTACAAAAAAAGGGACTGTCTCCGAAACGTTTCCTCTTTTAAAGGATTCCAGTAAGCAACTCCATCTTCAATGGGTAGAGACACACCTCCATGGAAATCATCTAATCAAAAACTACCGCCCATAATTGGGTGGGTCACATCTCCATGGGAACAATCAGAATGGTCCCACCCAGCAATATTGAATGAGAATTAAAGGACATGGCTTTTCTGGGGTCTACCACAGATTGAAACCAGCACATTACTCTTGCTAATACTCTTCAATTCTGTGTCCTCCTCCAGAGCTCCCTCCCTGTCTTTTCAGTTGCCAGAGCTCCCTTTAATATTTCTTGTAGAGCAGGTCTCTTGTTGGCAAATTCTAGCAGCTGTTGCTTATCTGTGAAGATTTTTATCTGTCCCTTAGTTTTGCAGGACGGCTTGGCAGGATAAAGAATTTTGGGTTGAAGTCTTTCTCATTCAAATCTTAACTAGGTCATACCACTGTCTTCTTACCTCCATGGTGCCTGTTGAGTAGACTGAGCTCAGACTTACATGTTTTCACTTGTATGTAATAAATCTCTTTTCTCTTGCTGCTTTTATGATTTTCTGCTTCTCTTCAAGATTTGACATTCTGATAAATATATGTCTTGGAGTAAGTCTATTTGGATTCATTCTATTTGGGATTTGTTGGCCTTGTTTGATTTGGATATTTATGTTTTTTATAAGGGTTGGCGAGTTTTTCCCCATTTTATCTTCATCTAGCCTTCCTATCCCTTTTCTCTTTTCTTCTGGGACACCAATAATTCTTACATTTGCATGCTTCATGCTGTCTGTCACTTCCCTGAGATCAAGTTGCATTTTTTTTTTTCATTTTTCTTCCCGTTTGTTCTTTTCAACATTCAAGTTCAATTGTCCTGTCTTCTGATTCGCATATTCTTTCTTCTGCCTCTTGAAGTCTACTGTTAAGAGTCTCTAATATACTGTTAATTTGGTCTACAGTATTGTTCATCTCTGTGACATCTGATTATTTTTCTATTTATTCTTTCAGAATCTTCATGTTCCTCCAGTGTCTTCTTGATATCCTTTATGTTGTTATTAACAACCTTAATTAGTTGTTCCAAATTCTGTGTCCCCTCTGGTAGTTTAATTTGGTCATTTAGCTGAGCCATATCTGCCTGGATTTTCAAACATGCTTTATGATCTTCTGTTGTAGATGGGGCATTTTAATGTCTCAATAAGGTTATTTTACAGATTTATCTCCTCCCCTAGTCTCCTTATATTAGCTTTGAAGATCGCCTTTTGGATTTGGTGTGTCAGTCCTTCACCTTGAAACCAAGTCACTAATATCAAGGGGGATTACAGCCTACTTAGGGCTTTATTTGAGAGCTAGGCAGATAGGCAGTTTGTCAGACTGCACTTTCCACTTCTCCCCAGTAAATGGCACTCTTGAGTCTTCTTGTCCCCTTAGGCCTACCTGTCTCTGACTGCAGGTGCAGTGTCTAATGGCCAGTCATAGGGCTCAGCTTGGCCAGCTCTCTTTGCCTCCCCTTTTCATCTGCACACACCTGCGGTCTCTGAACCTCCATGGGAGAAGGGGAGCGGCATCAGGACTCAAATAAGTCTCTTTCACTGGTTGGATGTTGGACTGGCAACATTCTACATTCACCCCGCCTTGTAGGGAAGGGCCCCCAGTTCTTGCCAAGAGAAAAAAACAGACATCCAAAGCATCGTGTCATTGGGTGGGGAGTTAGACACTGTACCTTGACCAAGTGGATTCTGTGCACAGGAAAACCTCATCTATTATCTTCCAGGTTCCACAGGAACTTGCAGCTATGTAGCTGAAGGGAAAATCTTCCCAAGCCAGCTGAGGGAGTAGGTGGAGTCATGACTGAATACATTACCTAGTTCTCTCAGTCCCAAATTCTCCATTTTAAACTGAGGACCTTCCTATGTAGGGTAGAAGACCCTCTGTAATTACTTGTACTCTGGAACTACTGTCCTGGTCATTTTCTGTTTCATCTCTTGCTGTTATATGGAGCCAGGATGAATGCAGCCTCTCCTATTCCACTGTCTTGCTAGAAGTCCCTAAGCAATGAGAATTTATTTGCTTACAGTTTTTGAGGCCAGGAAGATGTCCAATTCAAGGCATCATCATGGCTATGCTTCCTGAAGACTGGCATTCTGGGGCTGTGCTGGTGTTCTTTGGTTCCTCTGTCACATGGCAAGACATATGGTAGCATCTCTTGGTCTCTTGCTTTTCTTCCAGGTACTGCTCACCTTCTTGTTTCCTCTGGTTATCTCTCTGAATTCCATTCTCTTATAAAGAACTCCAGTAATGGGATTAAGACCGATTCTGACTGAGGTAGACTACACCTTCACTGAAGTAACCTAATCAGATATCCCTGTTTACAATGGGAAAACACCAAAGGAGTGGATTAACTTTCAGAACCTGTTTTTCTGGAGTTCATATAGTTTTTTAAAAATTTTCTTTGGAGTACATACAGTTTAAAATCATCACTGTTTTAGTGAGTAAGCTGCCAGAATACAATATACCAGAAACAGAACAGCTTTTAGAAAGGGAAACTTATTAAATTGTAAGTTTACAGTTCTAAGACTGTGAAATTGTCCAAATGAAGGCATCCAGGGAAAGAGACCTGGGTTCAAGAAGGCCGATGATGTTCAGGGTTCTCTCTCAGCTAGAAAGGAACATGGTGACGTCACATCTCCATGGGAACAATCAAAAAGCTCCCAGCCAGCAATATTGAATGAGAATTAAATGGCATCGCTTTTTTGGGATAACTAATAGCTTCAAACCGGCACAATCATATTAGAATTCTATTATTTATATGTCAGTCCTTATGCGAATACCATGCTGTTGATTTCTGAAGCTATATGTTATATATATCAGATAGTTTGTACTCCAAGTTAATTCTTTTATTAAGATTGCTATGAATATTCTATGTCATTTGCATTTCTGTATATATTTTTAAATTAATGTGTTAATTTATGAAAAAAAGCCTACAGAGCTTTTTTTTTGTAACTACAAATCAATCTGTAGAGTATTGCAACCCTAACAATATTGAGTCTTCTGATCCATGAACATGTATTTTTCTCCATTTATTTAGTCTTTATCAGAACAGTATTTTGTAGATTTCAATGTGGAGGTCATTTGTTATAATTATTTCCATGTAATTTATATTTTTAATTTTATTTTTCTAATTATTTATTTAGTATAGAAAATGTAATTGATTTTTTTTGTATTAACCTTAGGCCCATCAGCATCGCTAAATTCACTTAACTTTAGTAGTTTTTTTCTGTAGAAACTTTGGGAATTTCTGTGTAATCAGTTTCATTATCTATAAAGAGAGACTGTTTTATTTCCTCCTTTCCAATCTGTGTGCATTTTATTCAGTAGTATGCTTGAGCCAGCTTGCCCAAGCTCACGAGAGATGATTGTGCATGTGTCTCCCCAAATTTGCATTCAGTGACATCATGTTGATGGCTTGAATCAACCATGATAGCAGCTGTGGAAATCTGCAAATACTGCATATCAGGTGTTCTAGTTTACTAGCTGCTGGGATGCAATATTACCAAAAACAGAATGGCTTTTAAAAAGGGGAATTTAATAAGTTACAAGTTTACAGTTCTAAGGCCGAGAAAATGTCCCAATTAAAATAAGTCTATAGAAATATCCAATCTAAGAAATCTAGGAAAAGACACCTTGATTCAAGAAGGCCGATGAAGTTCAGGGTTTCTCTCTCAAGTGAGAAGGCACATGGTGAACACAGTCAGGGCTTCTCTTTCAGCTGAAAGGGCACATGGCGAACATGGTGTTAAATCTCCTAGCTTTCCCTCCTAGCTTCCTGTTTCATGAAGCTCCCCAGGAGGCGTTTTCCTTCTTCATCTCCAAAGGTCGCTGGCTCATGGACTCTCTGCTTTGTGGTGCTGCAGCATTCTCTGCTGTCTCTGAATCTCCTTCATTCTCTCCAAAATGTTTCTTCTTTTATAGGATTCCAGAGACTTCTGAAGACCCACCCAAATGGGTAGAGACATGTCGTGATCTAATCCAGCTGAACAACCACTCTTGATTAAATCACATCTCCAGGGAGATGATCTGATTTACAGTTTCAAACATACAGTATTGAATAGGGATTATTCTACCTTTATGAAATGGAATTTTGATTAAAACATGGCTTTTCTAGGGGACATACATCCTTTCAAACCAGCACATCAGGTTTGCTTCCCATTCCAACCTTGGAAAGTTGGTTATTAAACATTCAGTATAATACCTCCTTGCTTGCTTGCCCCCTCCCCCCCGCATTGCCATAATTGGGACCTTCAGTGCAACGTTGAATAGTGGTGAGAATGGGCATTCTTCTATTCCTCATCTAGGAAGGAAAGCTTTCAATATTTCAGTTAAGTATTATGATACTTGTAATTTTTTTAATATATGTAGCATTTATCAGATAGCAAATGTTCCCATCTATTCCTAGTTTGCTAACACATTTATTATGAATGATGTTGCATTTTGTTAGATGTTTTCTCTTTTTCTTTTAAAAATGATGTTTTTATTCCTTATTAATTTAGTGAATTAACATTGATGCACTTTTTGAATTTTACTCTGTCCTTGCCTTCTTGAGATAAACCTCATTTGCTTATAATGTATCATTTTCACATCTTGTATGCTTCAATTCAATAATAATATATATATATATGTATTTTTTGCATGGGCAGGCACTGGGAATCGAACCTGGGTCTCTGGCATGGCAGGTGAGAATTCTGCCTGCTGAGCCACTGTGGCCCACCCACTAATAATATTTTGTAAAGTAATTTTGCGTCTATACTTATGAGGAGAGTTGATCTGCAATTTTCTTTCTTTTTGTTTTGTAATATCCTTGTCAGGTTTTGTTATCAAGGTTATTCCTCATAAATGAGTTGGGAAGGTTTTTTTCTTCCTTTTTTTTTTCTGGTAGACTTTGTCTAATGTTGGTGTTTTTCTTCCCTCAGTATTTGTTAGAATTTGTCATTGAAATCATCTGGGCTTGAAGCTTTCTCTTTGAAATTTCTTAAATAGTTTTAGACATATTCAGATTTTCTGTTTCATATTGTGTCAGTATTTTTTTTAATTTTTAAATTTTTATTAATAAAACCAATCAACATACGATATGAACTTTTTTCATCACGTAGTTGTATATTCATCATGATCATTTCTTAGAACCTTTCATCAATTCAGAAAAAGAAATAAAAACAAAAAAATTCATACATACCATACCCCTTACCCCTCCCTTTCATTGGTCACTAGCATTTTAATCTACTAAATTTATTTTAACACTTGTTCCCCTTATTATTTATTTATTTTTAATCCATATGTTTTACTCATCTGTCCATAAGGTAGATAAAAGAAGCATCAGACACAAGGTTTTCACAATCACACAGTCACATTGCAAAAGCTCTATCATTATACAATCATCTTCAAGAAACATGGCTGTACAGCTCTACATTTTCAGACAGTTCCTCCACCCTCTCTGTTACACCTTAACTAAAAAGGTGGTATCTATTTAATGCATAAGAATAACTTCCAGGGTAGCCTGTCGACTCTGGAATCTCTCAGCCATTGACACTTTATTTTGTCTCATTTCTCTCTTTCCCCTTTTGGTCGAGAAGGTTTTCTCAATTCCTTCATGCTGAGTCCCAGCTCGTTCTGGGATTTCTGTCCCACGTTGCGAGGAAGGTCCACACCCCTGGGAGTCATGTCCCACATAGAGACAGGGAGGGCAGTGAGTTTGCTTGTCGTGTTGGCTGAGAGAGAGACTTTGCCAATACTTTTGATTATATGTTTAATATATTCTGGGATGTATCCAGACATTACATTAAGCTATATAGGATTAAGGCCTCATTCTTATTTGGGGTTCCCTGTGTTTGGATTGTTTAAATGAGCTATCAAGACAGGTTGAGTTAGATTATGTGCTACAGAAAATTTAGATTCTGGACAAAATAAACCTTTTTTCCTTTGGTCTGAAAGAGTAGTAAAGTCCTAAAATCCAGACAATGTTTTCCTTGCCCCTGTATTCTGAGTTACCTTAATCCCAACATGACTGGCTTTGTTTTTATCTCTTATGACCAGTTTATATATATATATATATATAAACATATACACACACACACACACACACACATATATATATATATATATATATATAAAACAGCCTCTCAAAATCCAGAAATAGCAATCATCACTCCGGACTAAATGTGGATGCTATTAAAAGCTTACAGTCTAGGCCCCTGTTTTTTATAAGTATTTTCTAAATAAGACCGTACAATATTTTCTCTTTTGTTTCTGGCTCATTTTGCCTCAACAAATGTCCTACAGATTCATTCATAATTTTGCATGCCTCACAACTTTGTTCCTCTTTGTAGCAGCACAGTATTTGATCATATGTATACACCATTGTTCGCCAACCTACTTCTCAGTGCATCCTTCAGCTACCTCCATTCATTGCGCATCATGTACAATGTCTAGAGTCAACAGTCCATCAACACTCTCAGTTTTAGATAATTTCGTTGTTCCCAAGAGAAAAATAACCAATAAACACACCATCACCAGATAGAAAATCCAAACCTCCCCCTAACTCTTATCCCTCTCCCCATTATTTATCCCTAGCGTTGCTGTGGTACTGTTGATGTTTTCCTATTAAACATAGCCCAAAGCATGCAATAGCTATTCTTCCCCTATGCTCTGAAATTATACCCAATTTATACAAGATTCATATTGCAGTAGTTAATGCAAGAACTTATTTATAATTATGGTGCTAATGGGTCTGTACGACCCCTTTGAATCATGTCACCTTCAGTATGGTAACATTACAGACCCACTCTTGAACCACCTTCATTTCTGTCTATCCCCTTAGATTTAAGTTTAACCTCATTAGCTAACTGTTTTCCTATTTCTAGCTTCCTTGTATCTCTAGGTCCCTATATTCTGAATTATCTCTAGGTCCCTATGTTCTGAATTATAAGCCTCTGATTTTACTTTACTTGGTCATAAAAGTGGAATCATATAGTATCTACCCTTTTGTGTATGGCTTATTTTACTCAGCATTATGTCCTCAAGGGTCATCGTTTTTGTCTTGTGCTTCAGGATATCATTTTGTCTTACTGCACCGTAATACGCTATCGTATGTATAATCCACTCGTCTATTGATGGGCATTTGGATTTTTTCCATCCTTTGGGAATTGTGAATAATGCTGCTAAGTAATGTGTATTTAAAAAAATATTTTTATTGACAAATCTTCACACACACATGTTCTATACAGGATGTATAATCAGTGGTTTACAATGTCATTACATATAGTTGTTGTGTATTCATCACCATGATCAGTTTTTAGAACATTTGCATCACTCCAGAAAAAGATAATAAGAAGCAAAAAGAAAAGACTCAAACATACTATACCCCTTACCACTCCCTTTCATTGACCACTAGTATTTCCATCTACCCAATTTATTTTATCCCTTCCCCCCATTATTTATTTATTTTTTATCTGTATTTTTTTTTACTCATCTGTCCATACCCTAGATAAAAGGAGCAAAGATAAAAGGTTTTCACAATCACACAGTCACATTGTAAAAGTTATATTTTTATACAGTTGTCTTCAAGAATCAAGGCTACTGGAACACAACATGCATTTTTTAATGAGTCTGGGTAAGTTATGAGTTAACAATTTTGTTGATTTTTCAAAGAAGCAACTTTAAGCTTTGTCAATTTTCTCTATCATTTGCTTTCTTTTTTGCTGATTTTGCCTTTCATTATTTCCATCCTTCTACTTATTTTATGTTTACTTTTCTATTTTCCTTCTAATTTGCAAAACATAGCTAGAAGTAAAAACATAAAATTGTGAAATTGGAACCCATGTCAAAGTCTGAAATATGTTCTACGACTAATTGTGGTGCTGTGTTTCGAAATTTATAGCTTTTTTGTATATATGTTGTTGTTCACAAAAAAAGAAGGAAAAAAAGTCAATTGTGATGTTAAAAAGATATTTAAGCCCTCTAGCCTCCTATATTCTGGAGCAGCTAGAAGGAAAAATCTGAGAGGATCGTATGGTAGCCCATGACAGACTCTGGGATCTGTCCTGTAACCACTTTTTGAAGAGTGCCTTGAAACTATTGCTTTTTTATTTCTTTGCTTTGTATATATGTTGTACTATACAATTTAAAAAGTTTAAAATATATATATATTGCAGAACATGGTAATTAAATTTTTGTTGCATTTCAGTTCTATATGGTTGCAGCCACAGAGTCAGTCAGTTCTATGAGATTTTTGATCTTACCAAGTATTAACTCTCTACATCTTCATTCACTGTTTTATTTTTTTTGAAGCAGTTTTATTGAGTTATATTCATATTCCATGCAATCCCTCCAAAGTGTACAACCAGTGGCTTTTAGTATAATCAACAAAGTTCTGCATTCATCACCACAATCAATTTTAGAACATTTTTAATTACTCTAAAAAGTAATAAAATCCATATTCCTTAGCAGTCACCTTTCAATCCCTTTATCCTTCCATAGCCCTCCATAACCACTAAACTAATTCTGTCTCTTAGGATTTATTTATATTTACATTTTATATAAATGGAATCACACAACATGTAGTAGTTAGATTTTTTCACTTAGCATAATATTTTTAAAAGTTATTTTTTATTTAGAGAAGGTGTAGCTTTATATAATAGTCATATAAAAAATATGACATTCCCATATACCTCCCTCTTGTTGACATTTTGCATTGGTATGATTACTTTGTTAAAGTTGATGAAAGAATATTGAACATTAGTGTTAGCTATAGTCCATAGTTTACATTAGGTGTATTTTTCCCCATATACCACTCTATTACACCTTCTAATAGTAATGTACCTTTGTTATAATTCATGAAAGAATCTTCTTATATTTGTACTAGTAACCGCAGGCTGTCATGCACGATAGGGTTTACTGTGTATTACAATCCCATGTTGTACCTTCTAACTTTCCATCTAGTAACATACGCAGCCCAAAACTTCTCCTTTCAACCATGTTTACAAACATAATTCAGTACTGTTAATTAAACTCACAGTAATGTGTTACCATCACCACCATCCTTTTCTAAACATTTATGATCAACCTAAATAGAAATTCTGCACCAATTAAGCATAGTTCCCCATTCTCTGTCCCCATTCCATGCCCTGGTAACCTATCTAGATTCTAACTCTGTGAGTTTTCTTATTTTAATTAGTTCATATCAGTGAGATTATATGATTTTTATATTTTTATGTCTGGCTTCTTTCACTCAATATGTCCTCAGGGTTTATCCATGTCATCACATGCGTCTGGACTTCTTTCCTTCTTGCAACTGAATAATATTCTGTTATATGTTTTTGTTTGCTGAATTGCTGGAATGCGATGCATGAGAAATGGGTTGGCTTTTACAAGGGGGATTTATTAGCATACAAATTTACAGTTGTAAGGCCTTGGAAATGTCCCATTTAAGGCATCAACAGGACAATACCTTCTCTGAAGACAGGCTGCTGGCATCTGGGACACCTCTATCAGATGGGAAAGCCAGTTGCTGGCATATGTTGGTTCTTCTCTCCCAGGTTTCATTGCTTTCAGTTTCTGATTCCATTGGCTTCCTCTTTGAGCTTCTGTGGGTCCTCTTTTACCTCTTCCAGGTGCTTCTCTAAATTTCATCTCTTATCTTCTGTGCTGGTTTGACATGATGTATGTACCCTAGAAAATGGGATTAATCCTAATCCTATTTTGTAAAGACAGCCGTTTCTTCTAATTTCTGTTCAGTAGTGTGTTTGAAACTGTAATTAGATCATCTTCCTGCAGATGTGATTTAATCAAGAGTCGTTGTTAAATTGAATTAGGTGGAGGTGTGTCTGCACCCATTTGGGTGGGTCTTGATTAGTCTACTGGAATCCTATAGAAGAGGAAACATTTTGGAGAAGGCTAGAGAGATTTCTGAGAGAGCAGAGAATGACATAGCCATGAGAAGCAGAGAGTCTAACAGCCAGCGACCTTTGGAGATGAAGGAAAACACCTCCCAGGGAACTTCATGAAACAGAAAGCCAGGAGAGAAAGCTAGCAGATGATACCATGTTCTCCACATGCCTTTCCAGATGAGCGAGAAACCCTGACCGTGTTCTCCATGTGCCTTCTCACTTAAGAGAGAAATCCTGAACTTCATTGGCCTTCTTGAACCAAGGTCCCTTCCCTGGATGCCTTATATTGGACATTTCTATAGACTTGTTTTAATTGGGACATTTTCTCGGCCTTACAACTGTAAACTAGCAACTTATTAAATTCCCCTTTTTTAAAAGCCATTCTGTTTCTGGTGTATTGCATTCCAGCAGCTAGCAACCTAGAACAGCTTCTCTAGTGCTTCTCTAAGCTATCTGGGAGTTTTTCTATGTGTCCTAAAGGACGCCAGTAAAAGGATAAAGACCCACATTGAATGAGGTGGGTCACATCTCAATTGAAATAACCTAACCAGAAGGATCCACTTATAATAGGTCTGGACCCACAGGAATGGATTAAAAGAACATGGCCTTTTTTGGGGTGCATAATGTCTTCACATTATCACAGTATGTATACGACACATTTTGCTTATCCATTAATTGTTTGATGGACACTCGGGTTGCTTCATCTTCTCACCATTACGGATAACGCTGCTATGAACAACAGTGTGAAAATGTCTTTTTGAGTCCCTGCTTTCACTTCTGAGTGTGTCCGTAGTAGCAGGATTGCCAGATCATATGGTAATTCTGTGCTTAACTTTCCTTATCAGTCCTCTGTCTAGATGTTCTATCTATTGATGCAAGTGAAGTCTCCAACAGTTACTGTAGTGATTTCTATTCCTCCCTTCAGTTTTGCCAGTGTTTCCATGAATTTGGGGGCGCCATGCTTAGGGGTATAAATATTTATGATTGTTGCTTCTTCTTGGTGAAGTAACCCTTTTATTAATATATAATATATATATATATATAGTGTCCTAGGTTGTCTCATGACAGTTTTGCATTTCGAGTCTGTTTTGTCTGATATTAGTATAGCTATCCCAGCAGTTTTTTGGTTATGGTTTGTGTGGAGTATCTTTTTTTAGCCTTTCACAGCATATAGATACATCATACTATTTTTTAATCCATTCTGCCAGTCTTTGTATTTTGAGTGGGGAATTTATTCCATTTTATTCCAATTTATTCCAAGGAATGTTATTACCTTGAAGGCAGTACTTCAGCCATTTTATCCTTTGGTTTTTATATGTCAGAGCTTATTTTCATCTGTCTTTTTGCCCTTTTAGTTACCCTTTCTGATAATCTTCATTTCTACACTTCTTCCAAGCCTCTTACGTCTTTTTATTTCAGCCTATATAACTCCCTTTAATATTTCTTTTTTTTGTACACATAAAATGGGTAAATTTTATGTTACTTATATATTACTACGATTTTTAAGTGTCAAAAAAAAGTCTTCTCCTTATGGAATAAAAATAAATAATAGGGGGAACAAATGTTAAAGTGAATTTAGTTTGAAATGCTAGTGATCAATGAAGGGGAGGGGTGGGAGTTTTGATTTTTTTTTTTTTTTTAAATACTTCTGTTTTTGCCTCTAGCTGCTTTTGCCTGGAGGGAAAATCCTAGAGGGAGTGTCACCCTGGAGAGGACTTTCTTAAGTCAGCATTTCCCAGTAAAAACGTGACTGGGATCCCATGAAGAGGGTGCAGACCAACTGCAAGAGGCCCTGGTGACAGGGTCAGCATAGACGCCAAGAGCCTTTTTGATTGTTCCCCACAGTTGTACTTACAATGGTCTGACACCTCAGTTATGTAATTTTTTTTGTCATGTGTTCTGCCTCATCTTATAGTTACCTATATATTTATTTCTTTGGGTGAAGGGCAGAAATTGGGTTTTGTATCTATATATGTATCACCTATGACACCTAACAGTGTACCTAACAGGAGTTCAGCATTTTTTTTGTTGGATGAATGGAGGACTATAGAAGAAATGTAAGAATTTTCCAGTGACATTGAGGCACCTAGACATTCACATTAATATTATATATAAAGCAACAAATGATTGAGTATAGATCTTAACCACTTCTTAGTACTTTATAATATGAAACAAACAGCCAGTTTTCTGTATCTTCTTTCCTTAAGCAAGAGCAGTGTTCTTATTTTATTAAACATCAGTACTGAGTATATTACCTAACCTGTAGTAGGCTCATATTTCTGGGATGGAGAGTGGTTGGATGACTGAGGCATTAAGTGGATTAAAAGATAAGTAGAAAGAGAAAGCATGATGGTGGGAGTTGTCAGGGAGTCCTTTCAGGTCATGAGGAGCTGGAGTTGAATTTGAGGGTATTGAGGGTAGGTAGAACTTGGATAGACAGAGAAAAGGGAGAGACATTTTAGAATGGGGAGTATTTTAGTTTTCTTGGCTGCTCAAACAAATGCCATGCAATTAGTTGACTTAAATGGGGATTTATTAGCTCATAGTTTTGAGGTTAAGAGAAAGTCCTAATCAAGGCATCATCAAGGCGATGCTGTCTTTTTGAAGACTGGCATCCTGGGGCTGGCTTCTGACAGTCCATATCCTTGGCTTCTCTGTTACATGGCAATGTATTCCTGGCCTCTCACTTCTTTTCTTGGTTCCATTGAATTTCAGCATCTTGTTTCCTGTAGCTTTCTCTCTTTGTCTCAATTTCATCCTGTTTATAAAGGACTCTAGTAATAGGATTAAGACCCATCCTCATTGAGGTGGACCACACCTTAACTGAAATAACCTCATCAAAAAATCCTACTTATAATAGGTTCACACCCACAGGAATGGGCAAAATTTAAGAACATGTTTTTCTGGGATACATAATAGCTCCAAATCATTATAGAGAGCATAGTTAGAAAACAAAATCAGACAGTATCAAACCATTGTAATAGAGAATGCTAGTGACAACTAGCCTTGTTAGCTTTGAGAAAGGTGAGCACAGAGACTTCATGAGTATGCTGTTTGTCTTCTTTTCCTCTATCTCTGTGGTCAGCACATAGTCACTCACTTCACTGGGATTTGAATTTGTTTGTTGAACTTGAAGATGAATCTTGAAGTTGCCACTTAGTAGCCATGTGAACTCGGGGTCTCGCTTAAAGTTTCTGAGCCTCAATTTCCTCACTTAAGAAACAGAAATAATACTTAACACTTCCCAGAGTTTGAGTGTTAATATATACAAAATCCCTGCATAGTGCTAGGTTTTCGATATTTATTTCTTTTCAAAAGCATGGTAAGATTTTTTCAAGTTGTAAGAATAGGTTTTTACTGTATTTTATTTGTGCTTGATATATGGGAAGTATGAGGTAACTGTGGGTTTTTTTCTTCTTTATTTTCTACAAAAATAGAACACAAATGATTTTCATGCTCTTTCTCTAGTAGGGTAAAAAAAAAGTCATGAGTATCTCAAAATATGGTGCTGTGACTGAATTGTTCTGCAGAAATTTCATTAGTTATGCCCTGACAGCCAGAGAACAATGGCAGAGTGAGCAGAACACATTATTCAGTTCAGAAATGGCATGCTTGGCTTAATCTCACAGGAGATTCAAATATTGCTTGGCTTTCCCTCAGTGGTCCTTAAATTATCTTTTATATTTGTATTTCTCTTCTCCTAGAACTAAAAACCTGCTTTCCACCAGCACTAGCACATTTACTCATTTGCCCTATCCATCAATACCCTTTAATTGATATTTTTCTACCAATAAAATTTACTGAGTAAACTTTAGGTTTTCTTTGCGACCTTTTGTGTCCTCAGATTACTAAGGATATATACTCAAAATACCATGCTCAAAAGTTACTTGAATTCTTTTTCTTTTTGATATGCCATTAGGATTGTGTTTTAGTTTTATTCTGTTGTAAGATTTTCTTTTTCATCATTTTTGAAGTCTCACTCCCATTCCTATATCCTACCCCATTCCACCATCTCTTACAGGATGAGAGTGAGAGTTTTATATAGGTTTGATTCCTGAGCCATGTAAATGTTTTGTGTATCAAAAAAAAAATTGAAAAGGTTGGTAAATAAATACTGATTCTATCCAGTAATGGTGTTTGGCTTAGGCATGATGTGAATATTTCTATACCTGCTTTATTCTGCTTGGTGTTCAGTTATCTGATTGTCTTTTTTTTTTTTTTTTAATCACTTTGACTTTCAATCTATGTGTGATTGTATTTTAGGTGATATTTACATATCCAACTTGAGAGTTTCAGTTTGCCTGGGAAACTGTGCTCATTGATAGATTTGAATTTTCTGTTATCTTTTATTTGCTATCTTATTTTTTTAGCATGATTTTTCTTGGCTTCTTACCCCTTTTCCCATTTCTTTTTCCTGCTTTCTACTGGATTGATTGAGTTTGCTTTACTTCATTTTTGTCTGTCTTAATTCTTTTGAAGCTATACATTCTATATCTCTTCTTTTTATGGTCATCCTGGGTACTCTTTGTGTTGAATATTCTGTCTAATAAACTCCATGAACTACTAAAACGGGTTTATTGAATCCTGCACTTTTACATTAAAATTTTGTTAACTGAAACAAAGGACAATGTATTTATTTCAAATTTTATTATATTAGTCTGGAGAGGGAAGGGTATCAGTCATAATGTATAAGGGAAAGTTGATAGAAAACTGGACTCAGTATTACCTTTTTCCTTATAGTCTGCCATTCTGTCCCATCTCCTCCACTGGAAGCTAAGCACTGTTGAGTTCAGGGCTATTATTTGGTTTGCTGATTTAGCCACTGGGCCTAGAAAGTGTCTTTGAATTAGCTGACCCTCAGTAGATACTAGCTGAATGGAAAGAATATAAATATTTTGTCTAGAGAATGAACGAATGGTAGTATGATTGAGGGCAGAGAATATTATAGAATCTTTCAGTTTGAAGGGTTTAAATGTTTACTAATAATTAGATTTGTTTAGTGTGCCCCAAGGGGTGAAGTTAGCATTAATTATTACAGGGAAACGGATTGCTATCTATAGTCAGGATTGTTGGGGAGAGGGATAAGTGGCTTTATTATGCTGTCAGTTCCATATTATGGAAGGAATTAAGTGATCAGATAGATGGTCCTTAATGGTTCTGAGAATCTGTGCTAAGTAGATAAAATACATTGCCATCCTTAATTTACAGCCAGATGTAGGCACACAAGTAAGTTTTATTTTACTTATTTTTATTTTTCACTTAGGGCTTGCCCAGATCCATCAGAGGAATCAATATCTATGGCAGCTATAGCCTTACAAAATGTATTTCTTCAATAATAAAACTTGAAAGTTAAAACGACTGTATCATTGTTGTGTTAGCAAGCATGAAAATAACATTCATCTCATATGTACACCTCTTGGGTGACCAGGTGCATTGTCAATGAGCAGTTATATTTTGAAAGGAATTTCTTTTATTAAGCAATAGGTCTCAACAGTGGGCTTAAAATATTCAGTAAACCATGTTGTAAGCAGATTTGCTGTCATCCAGGCTATGAGCACTGACTTCAACTTAAAAGTCACCAGCTACATTAGCCCCTAACAAGAGAGTCAGCCTGTCCTTTGAAGCCTTGAAGCCAGGCATTGACTTCTCTCTAGCTACGATAGTCTAAATGGCGTCTTCTTCCAATAGAAGACTGTTTCTTCTATGTTGAAAATCTGTTGTTTAATGTGGCCACCTTCATCAGTTATCTTAGCTAGGTCTTTTGGATAACTTACTGTGGCTTCTGCAGCAGCACTTGCTGCTGCTTCACCTTGCACTTTCATGTTTATGGTGATCGTTTATTTCCTTAAAACTCATGAACCAACCTCTGCTCACTTCAAGCTTTTCTTCTGCAGCTTCTTCCTTTCTCTCAGCCTTCATAGGATTGAACAGAATTGCTCCTGATTAGGCTCTGATTTAAAGAAATATTGTGGTTGGTTTGATCTTTTGTCCAGACCATTAAAACTTTGTCCATATCAGAAATAAGACTTTTGGTTTTTTATCATTTATGTGTTCACTGGAGTAGCACAGTTCATCTACTTCAAGACTTTTCCCTTTGCATTCACAACTTCGCTGTTTGGCACACAAAGTTTGGCCTGTCTCAGCTTTCACCATGCCTTCTCATTAAGCCTAATCATTTCTACTTTTTGATTTAAAGAGAGGCATGTGGCTGTTCCTTTCACTTGAACTTTAAGAGGCCATTGTTGGTTATCAAATGGCCTAATTTCAATATTGTTATGTCTTAGAGAATAAGGAGGGCCAAGGCGTGGGTGAGAGATGAAGGAATGGCCAGTTAGTAGAGCGGTCACATTATACACAACATTTATCAAATATGCCATTTTATATGGGTGTGTTTCGTGGTCCCCCAAACCAATTACAGTAGTAACATCAAAGATCATTAATCAGATGACACTAAGGGGAAACAAGGGGTTGGAAAAATGGTACTAATAGACTTGCTTGATGCAGGGTTGCCACAGACCTTCAATTTGTAAAAAATGCAGTGTCTGTGAAGCAGTAAAGTAAGGTATGCCTATATTGGGAGGGCATGAATTTACAGGTGTTAAAGGTAACATTTTAATTATTAAATGAAGATATAAAATTACAAAGACATAGAATTACAAAGTACATTGTCAACATGACATCTAGAATTTAGTTGTATGTTAACGACCTAAAATATAATTCACATGATATTGTGAGTTCTCTTTACTTTGTGCTGGTTTAGATACTCAAGAATATGCTAACTGTGTTTTATGTACAAACAATTCATTTTGTGTTTATATTTTTTAAATCACAAGACAAATACGTAAAACAGGCATTTGCCTTTCTATTCTGAGGATGTTTAGCAATGCTTACTGATTTATTGTTGATTTTTAACCACAGTTCTTTCTGAACATCACTTTTTTCACAACCTCCCTTTTCTCTCGCTCATTGCACTGACACTCCCATTTACCCTTTGTGCATGTTTCTCTGCAAGTGTGAATGCACATACGAGTTAGAAAAAAGACACTTGGTAGGGAAGACATGATGAGATTGGGTTATTTGCTGTTCTGTAAAACCACTTTTAAGAGATTTACTGAAGGACTATCAGGACTAGATCAGACTCTGGTGTTAGTTGAGAGATCAAGACGTGGTTCATATGTCATGCTCAGTTTCTGGACAAGGTTTTTTTTTTTCTTGGTATCTGTTTATTGTACGTAATATGATCAGTTAAAACAGCTTTCTCAGAGCTTAGGCCATTTACTTCTTTTCCTCCCTCTAAAATATTTTATTTCTTGGAGGGATTTTTGTAGGCTTACATTTCCAGGTTCACCTTCCTGAGTTGGTATTACTTCAGGAAATATCTGTCAGTATTGTTTTCCAAGCAATTCCAGCCACTGAAAGGGCAGACAAGCCTCTGGGGCAAGTACTCTCTGGCTCTACATCCTAAAATTACCTATAGAAAAGGTCTTTTGACAGGGCTGGGGAAATGGAGCTTGCTCTTAGGCCTCACACCGTTCCTCCCTGATAATCTTATTGTTACTTTGACACAGAATATTGGTTCTGAATATATGGTGGTTTAGGAGGCCAAATTACAAGGGGGCTAAGTAGGCTATCCTTGAAATTGAATCTACTTTATGAGACTCAAGACATGTGCCAGCCATTGAAGTATATAAACTTTTCAAGGCTGGTCACTAGAATTATCTTTGAGTTAGACTACTCTAAAAGAAAATATCTGTACATTGCTGGAAGTTTGTGCTCTCTTTATAATACATCTATAATAAATGCTCATTGCCTTGGAATACTTGAATTAGATAGGGAAATGTCAGTGATCCAGATGCACTCTGTTTTGTGGAGACTAGGCTATGATAGGCATCCCTAGTGATTGGAAGTAAACTTTCCTCTTTTTCCTTCACACTAAAAGTGGTTAATTCTTAGAGGAATTTTGGTAGGTGTGTAGTTCCAGGTTCTTTTTCCTGAGTTGGCAGTATTTTACCCTTCTGTTTGGGTTTGGTTTCACATGACACATTCTCTTGACAACTAACAATCTCAGTATTTATGGAGTGCAGCAATAAGTTTGATGTAATTCAGAAAGTATTTGTGTCTGTTTGGAACTATTGTGTATCTCAGAAAAGCCATGTTATTTGGTCGTGATTCAATATTGTTGGGTGAGAACTTTTTGATGAAATTGTTTGCATGGATATGTGTCTCCACCCATTCAAGGTGGGGTTACTTACTATAGTCTTTTAAGGGAACCATTTTGGCAAAAGCCTCAGAGTTGATGCACATGCAGATGTTTGGGATGCAGAAAGAAAACAACTCCCAGGGAAGCCATTTGAAACAAGATGCCAGGACAGAAAGCTAGCAGGTATTTCTATGTGCCTTCCCAGCTGATAGAGAAGCCTGGGACATCATTGGTCCTTTCTTGAGTCAAAGTATCTTTCTCTGGATGCCTTAGTTTGGACAGTTTTATGGCATTAGAACTGTAAACTTATAAGTTAGTAAATTTCCTTTAGAAAAGCCAACCCATTTCTGGTGTATGTTGCATATCTGGCAGCATTAGCAAACCAAAACAGTATTAGAGAATCCCAACTTATAGTCTTAATTGATAGGAGAATAGAAGATGCTTAAAGAATACTGAGAATCAGTGAAGTTTAGAATTTGTATTTAAATGGTATTTTAATCAAGTTTTTATGTATGTTTACTAGAATACAGATAGGCCTCTGAAAGAAGTGGTTCTTAACTAATTTCAAAGAAGAAAGTTCATTTGGTAAATGCAAAGTTTTTTAGGACCAAGGAAATAATAAATGTGGGTGAGGAAAGAAGAATAAAGGGAGCAAAAATGAAAGTGGTGCTTCTCAGATTGCAGTGCGAGAGGACCGGGAGACCAAAGAATTTGGAATAGCGTGGGGCAATTCTAGAGGATTTCTGTTGGTAGGTTCAAGAAGAACATGAAGGCGCTCACTTCGGCAGCACATATACTAAAATTGGAACCATACAGAGAAAATAAACATGGCCTTTGTGGAAGAATGACATGCAAATTCATAAAGTGTTCCATATTTTTGTATGGGATGTTTTGGGTGTTCTTTATTATTTTTATTTTTGGAGTAATGAAAATGTTCAGAAATTGCTTGTGTTGATGAATGAACAGCTACATCATACTGTGAACCACTGATTGTACACTTTGAATGATTATATGTGTGTGAGTATATACTATATCTCAATTAAAAAAACAAAAAGAACATGAAGGAGCTAAGTCAGTATCTGGGTTTATAAGCAAATATTTTCAGAAAGAGCTTATTTACCTTTATTCATAGAAAAGGTACAAGGTTTAGGAGGTACAGTGTTTGAAGCAGTAGGACTGCGGCACAACATTTTTCTTTGTAGTTGTGAAAAATCTAAGAAATGATCACAGCAAGAAATAACCACAGTTTGACACTTCTGTTTTGGTTTGCTAATGCTGCTGAAATGCAATATACCAGAAATGGATTGGCTTTTATAAAAAGGGATTTATTAAGTTATAAGTTTATAGTTCTAAGTCCCTGAAAATTTTCAAATTAGGCCTCAACAGGGGGATATCTTCACTTAAGAAAGGCTAATCACGTTTTGGGTTACTCCATCACATGAGAAGGCACATGGCGATGTCTGCTGGCTCTTGTGTCACGGGTTTCATTGCTTTCAGCTCCTGGTTCCAGTAGCCTCCTCTCTGACCTTCTGTCTGTCTCCAGGCATCTCCAAACTTCTGTCACTTGATTTCGTCTCTCTGAGCTCTGTTTTGGCTCTCTTAAGGACTCCAGTAATTAATTAGTAGTTAAATAGTAAACTAATGAAGACCTACCTTGAATGGGCAGGGTCACATCTCCATGGAAACACCTCATAAAAGGTCACACCTATAGCAAGTCTGTACGCACAAGATTGAATTAAAAGAGCATGGCTTTTCTGGGGTACATAATAGTTTCAGTCCAGCACAGCTCCTTTGCCTAAGCCAAGAGAGTTGACCATGATTGTTCATGTAGCTACTGTTTGTTGGCTTCTGGTCCCCATATCAGCTGTCTTAGCACCTACATTAGATCTTCTGTTTTCCGTTACTTTTTCTACTCTGAGTTAGTTAACTGCTTAGAAACATTAGTGGGGAGAGATCACAATTACAAGAATTTAGATCTATGCAGATGTTCTTGTTTTCTAGAGTTGGCTTTTCAGTCTTTTGCTGAGGTATAGTATTATGAGAATTTAGGAGAGACTGAAAGAATTTACAATAAAATTTAGTTTGTCTCAGAAGTGAATGAATGTGAAAAAGAGCCAGAGGACTAGAATATTACTTTTATTTGTACTTTAACCCCCCGGTAAAGATTTTGATTAACAGCACAACACTGTGTGTAGCTATTTACAGAATCACTGACTGTGTGCCTTCTTAAGTGTCCTCACGTGTCCTAGCATTTTCAGTTTGTAAAATATAGAAAGACAGGAGGTAGAGTAGTTGTATCGCTTGCATATTTGTCTTTTCTGTAGCAAAGCACACAGCAAAAGGCAGTTTGTATATTTTCTCTGAACAGAAGTTTTAGAGCTATTTTTTGGGTTTGATTATCAAAATATCTTAGCCGGTTTGATTTAGATATTTACTGGGAGTGTTCTACAATTTGGGACAAGGAAAATGGGGTTTCATTAGTACTTAAAAATTGAAATTAGTGCCTGTAATGGTTAAGTTTATGTGTCAACTTGACTAGGTTATGGTGTTCAGTTTGGTGAAGCAAGCAGTTATTATTGTGGGGGTAGTTCATGGATTTAAATCATTAGTTGATCGCATCTACAGTCAATAAAGGAGATTGCTTTTAACAGTGATGAGAGAAGTCATCTAGTCAGTTGCAGGCTTTAAAGTGTGAACTGATGATTACAGCAGTCAGAAGAGTTTCTGCCTCTACTTTAGCCAGCCAGTTTCTCCTGGGGAATTCATTGAAACCTTCATCAGAGTTCCCAGCTTGTGGTCTGCCCCATGGAATTCAGGCTTGCTAATACCCACAGTTGCATGAGCCAATCCTATAATAAATCTCTTAATATTTATACACACACATACATTGTTGGTTCCCTTTCTCTGGAGAACCCTAATATAGTATCTTGAAGGCTGCTAATAAAAATCTCTTCTCTTTCTCTTAGGGCTGCTGCTCAGAGTAAATTAGGTAACTACACAGATGCAATAAAAGATTGTGAAAAAGCAATAGGAATTGATTCAAAGTACAGCAAAGCCTATGGGAGAATGGGGTAAGTTCTTTAAAAATGTTCAAAGTAGTACCAGGTAGTTCCAGGTTTGCTGTTCTTTATGACTTGGTTTTGAATTTCTTTCTCAATGTTGTACTCTCCAAACTAATAAAAAGATAATATAACATAAAGGAGAAGGATTACAATTTCTCTGAGATTGGCGTGAGATGATTAGTTGTATGATGAATGATTGGTTGTTGGAAGGAATCAAACAGCCATGGTGAGTAGATTCATTTCATGTTTAAGACCACAAATCTCAAATGAGCAAACAATATTGACATACAGTCCCGCTGTACTTCCTCCTAAATTCACCCCATCACTCTCTGAGATGACTGTTTCACACTACTTCTCAAAATTTCCAAGACCCCCTCTGTGGTGACTATCAGCTGCTGATATTGCCTCATACTTGAGAAAATAGATTTATTTAGAAGAAGAATAACTCATCTTCCTACTTCCAGATCCACCAGTCTATCTGTGTTTGTACCTATATAGATTACTTTTATCCCTGTTAAAATGAAGAGGTCTGGGTGGGCCATGGTGGCTCAGTGGCAGAGTTCTCGCCTGCCATCTTGGATCCGGGTTCGATTCCTGGTGCCTGCCCATGTGAAAAAAAAGAAGTTCTCATTCTAAGACTATCGTCTCCACTCACATTTTAGATCTCATCCTTGTGTACCTTCTCAAGAATTTCACACCATAATTCCCTTTTATCTTCTACAACACCAGTTTTCCTATCTTTAATAGATGATGATGAGTGGCATCTGAAAAGGTCATAAAAAAATCCTCCATCTAATCCCTCCTTTTATGCAGTAAACCCTCAGTTTACCACCTCATTTTTCAGTTTCTCTTTTTCTGCAGATCTCCTGGCAAATACTGAGCTTGTTGTCTCCTCTCTAATTTTCTCTTCTGCTCACTTCAGTACGGCTTTTGTGTCATTCTACTGAGATAGCTGGATCAAGGTCTCTATCTCGAGCTTACCAAGGCCAGTGTTCAGTTCTGTATCCTCTTCCTGCCCTATTTTTTAGTATTTGACACAATTAGCTTATTTTTTTTTAAATACTTCATTCTCTAATATGAATGAAACCACATTTACTTGGTTTTCCTTCTGCTTCACTGTTTATTCTTTTCCTGTATCTCTTGATTGTTCTTCTTCACCTACCATCTCTGAATAATGGTGTGCTTCAGGGCTTTATCCCCTGCTGCTGCTGTTTCTCTGTGTACACTCCCTTCTGATTTCATACTATTCATCCTTTAAAATTCTTTTTCTTCCTTCCTTCCTTCTTCCTTCCTTCCTCCCTCCCTCCCTCCCTCCCTCCTTCCCTCCCTCCTTCCTTCCCTCCTTCCTTCCCTCCTTCCCTCCTTCCTTCCTTCTATCTATCTCTATATCTATATCTATATCTGTTTTTTTTTTTTGGGGGGGGATGCATTGTCCGGGAATCAAACCTGGGTCTCCCACATGAAGGTGAGCATTCTACCACTGAACCATCTGTGCACCCCTGTATCTGTATTTTGATGGCTCCCTTAGTTCTATGTCCTCCAAATGTCATCCTTCTATATTCAATTACTACTCATTTCCATTTCCATGTTTAATAGGTATCTTAAACTTAACATGTCCCAAATAGCACTCTTGTTCCCTTTTTAAAAAATTTATTAATTAAAAAATTAACAAATAAAAATTAAGATAGATAATCAGTAATTCACAATATAATCACTTAGTTGCATATTCATCATTTCTTAGAACATTTGCATCCATTCAGAAAAAGAAATAAAACGAAAACAGAAAAAAAAAAAAGATTATACCTACCATACCCCTTACCCCTCACTTTCACTGATCACTAGCATTTCAAACTAAATTTATTTTAACATTTGTTCCCCCTATTATTTATTTTTATTCCGTATATTCTGCTCGTCTGTTGACAATGTAGATAAAAGGAGCATCAGATACAAGGTTTTCACAATCACACAGTCACATTGTGAAAGCTATATCATTATTCAGTCCTCTTCAAGAAACATGACTACTGGAACACAGCTCTACATTTTCAGGCAGTTCCCTCCAGCCTCTCCATTACATCTTGAATAACAAGGTGATATCTACTCAATGCGTAAGAATAACCTCCAGGATAACCTCTCGACTCTGTTTGGAATCTCTCAGCCATTGACGCTTTGTCTCATTTCATTCTTCCCTCTTTTGGTCGAGAAGGTTTTCTCAATCCCTTGATGCTCAGTTTCAGCTCATTCTAGGGTTTTTCTCAATCCCTTGATGCTGAGTCTTGGCTCATTCTATGATTTCTGTCCCACGTTGCCAGGAAGGTCCACACCCCTGGGAGTCACGTCCCATGTAGTCAGAGGGAGGGTGGTGAGATTGTTTGTTGTGTTGACTGGAGAGAGAGGCCACATCTGAGCAACAAAAGAGGTTCTCTTGGGGGTGACTCTTAGGCCTAAATTTTAAGTAGACTTGACCTATCCTTTGTGGGGTTAAGTTTCATATGAACAAACCCCAAGACTGGGGGCTCAGCCTGTATCTTTGGTTGTCCACACTGCTTGTGAGAATATCAAGAATTCAACTTGGGGAAGCTGAATTTCTCCCCGTTCTCACCATTCCCAGAAGGGGACTTTGCAAATACTTCTCCACTCACTGATCAAATCACTCTGGGATTCATCGGGGCATCACTCTGGGCAAACCAACAAAATCTCATGTCCTACCTGAGATTCCAAGTACTTATGGTGTTCAATCAAACTATGTATGTTATATTAGGAAATGCACTAGTCAAAATAGAAATTTTGTACCAAATAAACATTTTTTGCTTTAGTCTCACACATAAGGTGACATTTTACAATATTAATTACCATCTGTTTTCAGCACCCTGCAGTAATGACATTCCTTTGTTCTTCCTCATGCAAAAACATTTTTTAAATTTGTACATTTAGTCTCTATTATTACATACTCTAGGCGTTCCTAGATTATACCATCTCAATCTTTAACATCTATCTTTCTTTCTGATTTCATTTATGCCCCCAGCCCTCCTCCCTCTGTCATTCTCACATGCAGCTTCATTCAGTGTTTTAACAAAATTGTGTTACAGTTAGGTAGTATTGTGCTGTCTATTTCTGAGTTTTTATATTCAGTCCTGTTGGACAGTCTGTATCTCTTCAGCTCCAATTACCCAATGTTTTACCCTATTTCTGTCTCCTGATGGTCTCTGTTACCAATGAAATATTCCAAGTTTATACACTAATGTCAGTTTATATCAATGAGACCATACAGTATTTGTACTTTTGTTTTTGGCTAGTGTCACTCAGCATAATGTTCTCAAGGTCCATCCATGTTGTTACATACTTCATAAGTTTATTCTGTCTTAGAGCTGCATAATATTCCATCGTATGTATATACCACAGTTTGTTTAGCCACTCGTCTGTTGATGGACATTTTGGCTGTTTCCATCTCTTTGCAATTGTAAATTATGCTGCTATAAACATTGGTGTGCAAATGTCCGTTTGTGTCTTTGCCCTTATGTCCTTTGAGTAGATACCTAGCAATGGTATTACTGGGTCATATGCCAATTCTATATTCAGCTTTTTGAGGAACCGCCAAACTGCCTTCCACAGCGGTTGCACCATTTGACATTCCCACCAACAGTGGATCAGTGTGCCTCTTTCTCCACATCCTCTCCAGCACTTGTCATTTTCTGTTTTGTTGATTATTGCCATTCTGGTGGGTGTGAGATGATATCTCATTGTGGTTTTGATTTGCATTTCTCTAATGGCCAGGGAAGTTGAGCATTCTTGTTCCCTTTTTAAATCTTTCCTGTCTCAGCAAATGTTTTTGTTTATTTCTGAATGTTACTGTACAGTTCTGAAGTAATTTTCCAATAAGTGAGTTCTAACTAGGCAGAGATAAAAATTTCAGTTTAGCAACTAACTCTTTGATCTGTGCCTGGGATGATAATTTATGCTATTTGAGTTGAAAAGGATACTAATTTTATCTAACAACTAAAGTAACTTTTTCAAGAATAGCCAGCTGACACTGTATAGTCTAGTTTGTTAATGGCAAATTGATATATATACAAGTTCTCTGTTAGGAAGAGGCATGAAAGTGGGACATTAGAATCACAATTCTAGTTCAGAGTTCTTAAAATGCTTTTAGTATCATAGAATTATATGATCACAATATTGTTAGACAGCTCCCATCTTTATGGAGCTTAATCTAGGTGTTCCTAAAGCAGCTATTCCTGCTTTTCCTGCTATTCCTCCTAGCCTTAAAAATGATGGGGATGATAAGTTAATCTATAAGCATAAAGTTTATGATACATATAGGATAGCCAAAGTTGTCAGTTAGCAGAGTAAGTTCAGACTGAGAGAATTTTAGAATTAGAGGGAATTTTAGTGTTCCAGTGATATTTCCTGTGATTCATAGTAGTATAAGTAAGTTATATAATCTGAATTAGAACTGACTACCAAGACAGATGTTTGACTATGTTTGTGATGTTCTATTGTTCTTTAATCATTTATCTTTATTCCTTTTAGGTTGGCTCTTGCTGCAATGAATAAGTTTGAAGAAGCAGTTACAAGCTATCAAAAGGCATTGGAGCTTGACCCTGAAAATGATTCCTATAAATCAAATCTCAAAATAGCAGAACAGAAGCTAAGAGAGGTATCCAGTCCTGTAAGTTATTAATATCAGATGAATGAAATATTTTCTGTCATTCATGATTTATTGTAGTTAAATTTTAGTGGTTGGAATGATTCTCAGATATACTTGTTTTACAGACAGGAACTGGATTGAGCTTTGACATGGCCAGCTTGATAAATAATCCAGCCTTCATTAGTATGGTGAGTATATTTCCTTTTCTTCTCTATTGGCTCTGTTTTCCATAGAGTTATTAGCTCCCAAACTTTTTAGAAATAAATAAGGGAACTTTTGTGAGGGTGGTGGTATGTGATAGTGGTAGAAGGCTGTGGAGGAGGTTTTTAACTTGTCCAGTTGATCTCTTTGTGGGAAAGCCATGGAAGGAACTCCATGGATTCTCTGAAATTGTATATGAAAATTTGTGTACATGGGGCTATGTGCATTTTTCTTGGGATACAACTGTAGTTTCATCTGATTAGCAAAAGAATCTTCAAATCCAGAAGGTTAAAACCACTCTTAGGTGGAAATGGTCATAAAAAGCTATCTAGTAATTGAGATCTGAGGATTTTGACAATAGTGGTTCCATAGCTCTCTCCTTATTAGCATTTGTCTGCCTTCCCTTCTATCTTATGAATTTATCTGAACTTTTCATATAAAGTTCATACATATCTCAGATATGTATACTCCATCCTTCAAATCAACAAAATCACTTAGAAACTTTTTTGAAAATATACATGCTCTGGCCCAATATGTGGAAACTCTTATTTGGTACATCTGAGATGTTATCTCAGCATATGAAAGTCCCTGGGTAACTGCATACTTCTGTTTGAGAACCACTCTACCACATGCTGTGCTCTTGGAAGGCAGGAACTACTTATTATTCATCATTATTTCCTTCAGAAAATGTGTCTTGCATCTACTAAACCTTCATTTGAATTGAAATGCACAGATGACTCATTTCTCTAAGACAAAAGAAGTCTTTTGAACAATGGGTAGTTTTAATTTTTTTCCCCATCCAATTGAAGTCATTCTTTTTATCTATTGGCAAGAAATTTATGCCTCTTTTTAGATTTTGTGACTTTTTTTTTTTTAACATTGTTACCTAATTTCAGGTCTCAGATTGTGCTATTTTAACAGGATGTGAAAATGGAATTATTTTCATTTCATATTTGGCTTAGGCCCCAAGATACAATATTCCAAAGTAGGGTGTGAAACCACCATGGAGTTGTAAAAGATGGGGATGAAAACCATGTTTGGTGACTCTTAAAAAAGGGTCAGATAAATAGAGATTAGGAGAGGTTTTGGAGAGAGCTATTGGAATTTCAGAGCCCTGTGTCATGGGTGAGGGAAGTAGTTGAGCCTGTCCTCATCTGAAGTTCACTGGGAAGAGGGTTTTATATGACCCTTAGTTTGGAAAACAGCGGGCTGCTGTCTGACTTGCTAAAGCAGTCTGTGGCAAAATTGGTGCTTTGGTTTAGGAAGTAATTATATTTATGACAGTAGAGCAGAGATATGTTTCTTGTGGATCACATGCTTTTGAGATAATTCCAGTCTTAATCTTTCTAAGAGGACTTTGTCAAAGTCCTAAAGGGCCTCCTGGAAGGTGATGGGGTCCCAACAGATAGTCTATGAAGGAAGACTGCTAAGAATCTGGGACAAAAGGGAAAAGTCATAACCATCTAGCTAGAATAAATTGCCCTTTCCAGAAAATAGGTGGGAAATCCTCAGGAGGTGAGGGGTAACAGAAGGGGTGAGGAGGGGAGAGAGGTGTCTAAAGACTCTCAGAAAGTGCTCCATGAGAGATCCAGGGTAGTTTTAATCAAATTTCAAACCTTCCAATGCAAAGCCATCATGATTAGCACTGTCATCAAATAAGAACTTTCCTCTTCCCCTTCTTCTCTTGCTTCCACTTAAACCCTTAGCATGGAGGGCCAGAAATCTTGGTTAGCAAATTGGGGAGAGGAGAGTAAAAGCAGTATAGGGCAGGGGGGTGGGTTAAGAACAGCCAACCATGCCCCTTTTCTACTGTAATTGGCCAATCTGTAGCCGATCCGTGCTGTAGCTGGGAAAGTCTTACCTGTAAATGAAGTTTTATGCATTTGGTTATTATACTGAGCATGATTGATTAAGTACTGGAGGCATTCTTATTCTTCTTCTTTTTTTTTTGTATGCTATATGTTGGGGGTCACATTTCATTCTTTTTTCCATGTGAGTATCCCATTATTACAGCACCATTTGTTGAAATTTTTTGGTGGGGAAGTGCATGGACTGGGAATTGAACCCGGGTCTTCCACATGGCAGGCAAGAATTCTACCACTGAACTACTTATGCCCCTTCTTTTTTAAAAAAAAAAAAAACATTTCTTTTTTGGGTAACATATAACATATATACAAAGTAAAGAGCACAGTTCAACAAGTAGTTACAGAATAGATCCTAGAATTTGTCAGAGGTTACCATTTCACCATTTCACAATTTTCCATCTTGCTACTCTAAAACACTGGCATCTAGAAGGAAAATTAATACAGCGATTCAGCAGTCATACTTCTTTTGTTAAATCCCATTTTCTCTGTTATATGTCCTCCTTCAATCCTTCTCACGGTCTATATGGATCTTTGGGCAATGCCCATTCTGACTTTTTCATGTTGATAAGGAGTGTCCTAAAGGAGAGTTGGGATTAAATTAGTTGATAATCTTGGAGAGGCTGATCCCTCTGAGTTTGTCTGATTTAGAAACCTCCAGGAAGGCGAACTAACGCATAAAGCCTTTATAGAGTCTGTTTGAACCCTAGGTGTCAATAGGAGTGATGTTGGTTGGGATTTAGCGAACTGTGGCAATTAGCACTATGTAACTGAAGCTTACATAAGAGTAGCCTCCAGAATAGCCTCTTTGATTCTATTTGATCTCTCCTAGCCATTGATGCCTTATTTTATTACACATCTTTTCTCCCTTTTGGTCCAGAAGGCATTGTCGATCCCTTAACTCAAGGTCATTTTGTAACTTAAAGTGCCTGGAGGACTTCATAATTAAGTTACTAGAAAAGCCATAGGACCTGCTTTAGATTTCTTTCAGGTCTTAAATTCTAGAAGGGGAAGAAGTAGTTTTGCAGCACCAAATTAAAGGTACTGTAAAACAGAATAAAATGCTTTATGTTTCCAGCTCATAAATCCTGCTTTTTAATGCCTTTAATATTCATGTGTTGGCTCTGAGACACCAATCCTGATTGAGACTTGAGGACAGTTATTGAATTATTTGAAAGTGTCAAACAATTATCTTTCTGGTAATAAAAGCAAGTGTTTTTTTTCCTCAACATCTTATTTACGGTGGGTGAGTTAAAAGTTACTGTATACATGAGCCATTGATTATACACCATGCATGGAGTATATGTGTGTGAAAATTTGTCAATAAAAATATTTTTAAAAAATGAAAAAAATCACTGTATACTAAATTTAAGCTAAACTTAAATTTTACATTAATATTGTTGACAGAACCTATTTGAGGCAAAAAATAAAATTTTGCTTCCAAAACAAAGTTTTAAAAGTATGTGTCTGTGTGTTAATCTGATCTTCCTCCCCTTCACTACCGTAAGCATGGAAAAGATTGAAACTACTGGGTCCCAAAGAGCAAGGTCACATCTCTTATGGGACACTTTTGGAACAGACCATCTCAAATGTAGCAGATTCTTTCAAAGATTTTCTGTTTTGGCTCAGTTGTTCTGATCAATAGAAAATAAACTGCCATCAATATCCTGTTTATAGTATTGTTTGCAATCTCTTTATCTTTGCAATGTATTTTTAATGTCATTTTTTCTAGTAACTCCTCTTTATTCCATTCAATTTATATAGCACACTAAAACTCGACAAAATTTTTGTACATAGTTTAGTCTTTATTCCTGTACTTTTTTTTTTTTCCTTTGTTAAAGATCCCTAAGTATTAACTGCCTAATGGGAGATGCCCTTTTTCAATTCCAGGCTGCAAGTTTGATGCAGAATCCTCAAGTTCAACAGCTGTAAGTATAGAAAGAGCTTATTATATTTTTCCCTCTTCCACCTGTCAGGCTCCTAATTTGAGCACATCAGCACAAAAATTATAAAACTGCCCTGAATGACCATCAGTGGGAACTTTAACAGCCATACTTTGCCTAATCTCTTACTTAATATAGGTACGTTTAAGTCACTTTTCTTTGGGCAGTTATTGTACTTGTTAAAAATATACTAATCTTAGGGCTATTTCTTGTGTACTCTAGGATGTCAGGAATGATGACAAATGCCATTGGGGGACCTGCTGCTGGAGTTGGGGGCCTTACTGACCTGTCCAGCCTCATCCAAGCGTAAGTGTTACTTAAAAAGAGAACTAGTGGGTGAGCCATGGTGGCTCAGTGGC
This sequence comes from Myrmecophaga tridactyla, assembly GCA_004026745.1. Classification (NCBI taxonomy): domain Eukaryota; kingdom Metazoa; phylum Chordata; class Mammalia; order Pilosa; family Myrmecophagidae; genus Myrmecophaga; species Myrmecophaga tridactyla. Next base: position 57,975 of record PVIY010012976.1, read on the forward strand.
AGAGTTCTTGCCTGCCTTGCTGGAGACCCAGGTTTGCTTCCCAGTGCCTGCCTGTGTGAGAAAAAAGAGAACTAGTGAAAATGTATTTTATGTTTTACACTTTGTCTTTAAAGTGAGGGAACAAGAGCTATTAAATTTTTATCTTATACTCTGACCAGCTATGTCTCTTCAGAGGGAAGCAATTAGAAGAGCTAGGCCCGCATTTAGTCTTTTGACTTGTAGCCTAAGTTTTCCTTATTTCATTTTGCTGTCAGTATATGAGGGTCCTCAATTTGAAAGTTTTCCTTATTTCATCTTGCTGTCAGTATATCAGCATCCTCAATTTTAAAGGTTTTCCTTATTTCATTTTGCTGTCAGTATATCAGGATCCTCAATTTCTTAAATGGGGATATCAATACTATCATCTTTATAGTTGATCCTAAGGATTGGGGATTGGTGCTTTTGAGGGGCAGGGAAACAGTAAAATCCTATGTCCAAACAAAATGTAATCTCATATATAAAGCAATTAACCCGCATTTTTCTTGGTGAAGAACCAAGAAGTTTTTTTTTAGCAGATCTGAAAATGTAATTATTCAGGGATACAGATGAACAGTAAAATATCTACTTCAATTATATATTAATTTAGGTACACATACACATTTAAAAATCACATATATATAAAATTAAAAAAAAAATTTTCCAATACTTCTAATTTAGAAAACTATTTTATCCAAACTTCTTTCAGTGTCTGTCATCACTAGAGAAACTCCTTGCATCTTTCACTACTTAAGTACATTAACTTCACTTCCATCCAAATTAATAAGATACAGTGCTTCTGAATCTGCATGTAATCGCTATCACTGTCAGTTTTATACAGCCAGAAGTACTGTACTTTTTTGTTGTGATTGGAACCATGTAACTACTTAAAATATTGCATATTTAGTGATCTTAAGTGGCATGATTATAATGCTAACACTTGGAATTGAAGGTCACACCTTTAAGAATCTGAATTAAACTTTACCTTTTAAAAAATCAATTCTGGTAGGATATCAAACTGGGTGTTATGCTCTGTAACATGAAGGATTAAGATTTGAGAAAATACCTTGCATATTTGAGCACATACAATAAAAGTATAGACTTCTTAGCCCGTTACATCTTTATGGTTAAGGACCAGAGTGAGTGGTAGATTTCACTCAATTTAGACATTCACTTTTTAGCGTGGGTGTTTTGTTTCATATAAATATATTCTCTGTAATAACTGTATATGGAAGCAGTGGTAAAATTACAAATACTAAAGTTGTGATGCTAAAACTTGTTTTTATAGAAGAGTTCCCTTTGAGTAGTCCTTGCAGTTTTTTTTTTTTTTTTTTGGCATAAGTTTTGTGTGACTGGCAATTTCCTAAGTCATACCATTGCCTCTTTATTACAGAGGACAGCAGTTTGCTCAGCAGATACAGCAACAGAATCCTGAACTTATAGAGCAACTGAGAAATCATGTCCGGAGCAGATCATTCAGCAGCAGCACTGAAGAACATTCCTGACTTGACCAGGGACCTTAGCTCAGAATGCATATGGTTTCTGGCTCTGAAGTGTTACTCATAGATAGTGGCCATAAAAAGCACCATAGCTGATCTTTGAAAATAATGGAGGAAAAACTTCTTGTGTATATTCCTAAAGAATAAATCTGTTTAGATAATAGGTTTATTACAAACAGATTTGAACATAACATGACTCCTTTGGAAACAAATGATCAGTAGGCTTAACTATAAGTGCCAAGATAGCATTGGACAAGATTCCATTTTGAAACCTTTATCGTATTTGTATATTAGATTTAACAGAGTATATTTATTGAATAGTAGGGCTATTTATTGTTGTGTTCTCAAGCTCCAAATTCCCTCAAGTAAACATTTTTGAGAGGGAAGAGAAGCAAAAGGAAAGATTTCCCATGTTGGCCTAGAAGAAATATACTTGCCACTGAGCAGCATGTTTCAGAAAGTTTTTTTCTGAGAAGAAAATTTTTATTTAGGTTTGGCTTTGATAGTGCTATCAGTAATGAATATGTATCATAGGTGCCATTACCATCTTTAATGCTACTTATTCTAATACATGACAGGGGATCTTAAGAGCTAGTGGAAAGCATCATTGGTGCAAGGAGTTTGTTTTGAAAAGAAAGATGAGGTGAATGTAGAGGGAATGAGGTACGATGCTCAAGTTTTTTGCCTGGCTCTCAAGTAATCTTGCCTGCAGTTTGATATTGATAACATTAACATGGTCAGTTGTGCTAAGAACATAATGAAATACATTTAGAAATCCTTAATGGTTCTGGTTAGGTCAGTCATACAACTATTCAGTTTAATTGGCACAATTTCATTGGTGGTGAATGTCCATGTGAATTCTCAAAATACA
>PVIY010012977.1:0-60365 GCA_004026745.1 Myrmecophaga tridactyla
GATTCAAATCTGGATATCACATTAGAAATAAATTGATAGACAGATGATAGTTAGATAGGTGGAATGAAAGAAGGATAGATAGACTGATGAGAGATGAGGATGAAGGAAGAAAGGAAGAAAGGAGGAAGGAAGGAAGGAAGGAAGGAAGGAAGGAAGGAAGGAAGGAAGGAAGGAAGGAAGGAAGGAAGGAAGGAAGGAATTGAGAATATGGTTAAGAAATGAAGCTTGCAGACACAGGAAGTCTCGACTACACCAAGAGGAGGTAGGTAGTATTATCATCTCAACGTTAGAGTACAATACAAAACAAAACAAAGCATTGCCCATTATCAGGGACTTCTGGACCCAGAAGCTGAACCATAATTCCATGACTGAATGATATTATTTGAATAAGAATCAGTTCACAAAATAGATGTACAGCTGCTCATGAATTAGGTCTTCAAGAATGACTCTAATATTTCCTTTCATGTAAATCGCAAAAATATTGATCATGGACCTGTTCAAAGAAAATCCTATATCAAATATACACAACTTTGGATTATTTTATGTGCTGGTTTGAAACTGTTATGTACTCCAGAAAGTCTTGTTCGTTTAATCCAATCTGTGGGAGGAGCAGATCTATTGTTGGGTGGAAGCTTTTGATTAGGTTGTTTTCATGGAGTTGTGACCCACCCTATTGTTGGTGGGACCCTTTGATTAGGTTGTGTCCATGGAGATGTCACCCTGCCCATTCAGGGTGGGTCTTATTCAGCTTGCTGGAGTCCTTTAAGAGAGCACAGACATTTGGAGATGCTTGGAGACAGACAGTAGCTCAGAGATGAAGCCATTGAAACCAGGAGCAGAAAGCAACGAAACCTTCAAGCCAAGGGCCAGCAGACATCACCATGTGACAGAGAAACCCCTGCCACTATCAGTCTTTTCCTGAGTGAAAGTATTTTCTTACTGTTGCCTTAATTGGGACATTTTTGTGGCCTTAGATTGTAACTTGTAACTTAATAAATCCCGTTTATAAAAGCCAATCAATTTCTGGTATATTGCATTCCAGCAGATTTAGCAAGCGAACACATTTACCAGTTTCAATTTAACTATACTTTTGTCTTTAAATATTAACATAAATATATTTTATTGTCTTTTCTTCCATGCCTGTTTATTTTTTCCTTTTTACAGATTAGGAAGTGATTACATAAGTATTGTACAGCACTTGTTTCTTCTCATGGCCCCTCTTCTTTCCAATTTTTAACACAAACATGGAAACATAATATTTCCATAATTTTTGGAAGTTTGAGATTTTTGTATTTTTAAAAATACATGTGAATATTTGATATTATAAAAGTACCTCATATTCATATCAGAGATATAGAAAAACAGAATAAGAAAAAATAACTAGGTAATAATTCATGATTCTTTTACTAAAAGAAAACCACTCTTTACACTTTGATTTGACTTATTCAAGGACCTTGTATACATACATACATACATACATACATACATATTAATATAAATAGCATACCTTTATCACTTTAAAATACATTGTTAGTAAATATTCAATGGCTGCTTATAATACCATGTTATTTAGTTACCTAATCCCTTAGAGTGAAACCTTTAATTTTTCTTCAATGATAAATTCTAGAATGACCATCTTTTATATCCTGACATTATGAACATTTCTGTTCATTATTTTTGCTAAATTTCTAAACATAGAATTCCTAAGCAAAGAGGATTCAAAATCTTAAAGCATTTGATGCATATAATCAAATGGTGCACCAGTTTACTTAGTAGTTAAATACATGTATGAATATCCAAGAAAAAAAGAACTAATTCAGTATTAAATACAATTGGTTGGAAGAAATATTTGCATTTTAAAAATAAACTCTGACTTCCCTGGAAAGAACAGAATGGAATAGATGTGGCCATATTAGATGGATAGATAGAGAGAGAGTGAGAGAGAGAGGGATGAGTGGATAGATAGATAGATAGATAGATAGATAGATAGATAGATAGATAGATAGATAGATAGAATAGTGAATATTATAACTATGAGTTACCTTTGTGTGGTGACAGGGGGTGATGAAGAACAAATAGATTAAAGAAGCATCTGTCAGTAAATATGACAGGATTTCAAGACAGTTTGAGTATGGGGTGGAGGGGAGTGACAGAAGAGTGTAGAGAATGCTTGAGGAACTGAGAATTTACCCACGCCCTCCTCCCACCAATGGTCCTGGGATGCCCAGCCTCCAGACCCAGGGGGCTACATTCAGAGAGTCTTCAAGTTTTATAAAGCAATAGCGATTATAGTAGCAAAAGGAAAAGCACTGTGACAAGAAAGAACAGATTCAGACTAAGAATACATGAGTATTCATCCACTATGGTGATGGTAGACTTTCAAAACAAGGAGGAAAAGATATATTAGTCCTCAAATAATAATTAATTTTCTTAAAATAATTTTTAAAACAAAAAGCTGAGCTCACTTCTTACAACAAAATAAATTCCATATAAAATAAAGTTCAGCTTTTCAAAGGAAATTATAAAAGTGAAACAATGCAAGAAATTTTAAGTGAATATTTTAATATTATTTTCATGATAAGCCAGAATTTTTAAAGTGACATGATAGCAAAGCCAGAAATTATAAATGAAAATATTGACAAGATTTACTCTATGTAATATAAAAATTAGCTCTATTTTTTTCTCATGAACATGATTAACAAATGACCAACTGAGTTTAAAATATCAGCTATGTATACAGAATTTTTTAACTTGACAAACAATTCCAAAGTTCATTAGATAATAATTAGAAATAAAAAAAATTGAAAGAGGAAAATGATTTATAACCTACATCATTGGACATTAAAGTTTATTATAAAACTGCAAATAATTATAAGAGAATAAGGGGGAAATCAGAACTGGATTTCATAATTACAGGATACACTAAATTATATTTTAGGGGGCTTTCAGGTTCAGTCTTTATAATTAATTCTAGATTAACTTAAAAATATAGTAAAAGTCAGTTCAACAACTAGGGGCAAAATTTTCTAAAAAATATTTTTCTTTACAAATATGATAGCATAAGATTTGATAAGAATATTGAAACAGGGCGGCTGCCGTGGCTCAGCAGGCAGAGCTCTGACCTGCCGTGCTGGAGGTCTGGAGTTCGATCCCTGGTGCCTCCTGCCCATATGCAAATTAAAAAAAAAATAAAAAAATAAAAAAATAAAGAATATTGAAACATGGGTATCCTTACATCTGAGGGATGGGAGTGAACATTATCACAACCAGATTGGAGAGCAGCTGCCAGTTCTAACAAAGGCTGAAGGTCTGGGTATCCATCAGTCTAAGAGTCCACTTCCAAGTCATTCCCCTGGAGAAACATGAGCATGTGTGAATGGGAGACAAGTACAGGGTACTTATGGCAGCATTGCTTAAATAATGAAAAAATGGAGCCAACATAATCACCCCTCAACAAGTTAATAGGTAAGTAACCTGTAACTTAGTTGTACAATAAATTGTCAATAAGATATACACCTACCAACTCTGAGAAGTCTTCAAAAATATTAAGTAAGAAAAATAAGGTTGAGTATTATAAAAAGAAAATGTACTGGACAATAATAGAGAGGTAAGGATGACTCTATTCAAAGCTATATACAGTAGAGAAGAGAGAGACCAGGAGGCTATTGTGAAAGAGGAAGAGACCAAAAGTCCATTATAATAGAAAAGACCAGAAGGCTATTACAGTAATGGAGAAAGAAGGCTCAGTTTTTCTGAAGAAGAGGGCAGAGGGATTTTCATGCACTGTTACGAGCTAATGGAAGAGTACTGGAGGGGGAGGTCAGGCAATGGGATGTGTCCATCCCATGATGTTATCTCCTACGTTTGCTGTTGAGGCCAGGTAGGAGTTGAGGAAGGTTAGGGGCCTGTTAAAGTTTTATCAAACCAAGGAGAATTCTAGGCCATGTTGGACAGAAACACAATGGGTAGGAGATTTTTTTAATCTATGCTATTACCCAGGATCACAGGAGTCAGGTAAAATTCAATGTTGCCTGTATAGAATCATAATTTTTATGTGTTATGGATTGAACTGTATCCTCCCAAAAGACACATTCCTGTTCTAACCCCCAGTTCTATGACCATGGCCTTATTTGGAAATAGAGTCTTTGAAGATGTTATTAGTTATGATGAGGCAAAAATGGATTTGGTGGACCTTAATGCAACACGACTAGTGTTCTTATAAGAAAAGGAAATTTGGACGCAGAAAGAGAGATTGAGAGACAGAGAGATGGTCATGTGATGGAGGCAGTGATTGAGTTATGCCAAGGACTGGACTGCCGGCCACCCACCAGAAGCCAGAGGAGAGGCGTGGAAGAGACGCATGGTCCTGCTGACACCTTAATTTCAGATTCTAGTCTCCAGAGCCATGACACAATAAATTGTGTTGCTTAAGCCAATTAGTCTGTGATACTTTGTTAAACGTACACTGGCAAACTAAGACATTATGTAAATACTTAAAACCTCCAAATCAGTAGAATGTATGTATAAAGATACACTGTAAAAAGGTACCAAAAATGCAACCTAAAGAATATATACCAAATTTAGTGTTGTGGTCACGTCAGTGAGCAAAGCTAAAAGAGTGATGGAGCTTTATGTTTTTAATGTTTTTTTTTTATTTTTTAATATCTAAAGCAAATAGAGCAAGACAATAGTCATATAGCAGGCACAAGAACAAAGGGGAAGTGAGTGGAGGGGTGTAGACACAAGGACAATGTTACAGGACAAAGGCCATGGATTCTTTTGCTTGACATACTCAATAACCAATTCCTGAGATACAAGGGTTTCAAAGAGAGATAGAGTTTATTACTAGGCTTGTTGTAGGAGAGAAGATGGTCTAGTGGCCCAAAATCTGTCTCCAGGAACTCCAGTAATTCTGATAATTTTATTAGAGAAAAGATGGGCAGGGTTTAGGATAATGAGCACAATGGCTCCAGGTGATGTAATTAGAGGTGATATACGCAGATTGATTACATGCTTAGTCACAGAATATATGTAAGAAAATGGCAGAACGAGGTATAGGTGACTTGTAGGTTAAAGTCTAAGCTACTGCACATGTCAGGTGGGCACATTTTGGTTAGATCCAATTTTGGTTATTAAGATTATTTTGGACTTGGGGTAGGTTAGTTCTGGGCTGACCCAAGATCATTCAGTAATAAACATTAAGGGCTGTCTTTGGTGATTATTAGACTCTTAACTGGGTACAAATGAAGAATAATCACAAGGTCTTTACAAAACACAAAGACAGAAGATAAGGGCTATGCAATCATTATCAGAGATCAAGGCAGCTGGATTACAATTTAGAGATTTCGGGAATTTCCTCTGGCTACTCCCATATACCAGAAAGCAAAAAGAAATATCTATATTGTGATTCAGTAATCAAGTCATCCCTTAAATCCTGATTTCTCAGTTACAACAATGTCTTGGGGCTGGATGACAGGGTGCAGCCAGCTGTGGGTGCTCCCTTAGTGTTTTCTACTCCTTAAATTTAAGGGAAAAAAGTCAATTCATTGGTATTGCCACCTTCCACATCTCCTTGGGTAAGGTACGCTAAACCCACATATATTCAATGAGAACCCCTAAGTACCAAGCAGGTTTTCAAATGCTGAGAGTCTAGTAGCGGACAAAGAGGCTGGAAGTACACAAACAAACTCACAAATTGAGAATATGCAGTCAGCCAGTGATAACTGCTGTGTGAATACAGAAGAGGTATTTGGGTGTTGTGGGCGTGGCATTTCATGGGTGGGATCCTGGACAGGTCTTTCTGAGGAGGGTACTTTGACCCAGGCAGATGTTAAGGGGGCCTTTTTTCATCTTTCTCAGCAATATTTTAAGTGTTTCTTTAGAAATATTTCACACATTTCTTACTAGGTTTATCCCTAATTATTTACTGTTATTGCTAAAAAATATTTCTGTCACTAAGTAATTTAACTAGTTATAGTTTGTATATATGAAGTCAATTAATTTCTGTGCATTAATATTGTAATTAATTCTAACGGCATTCTCCATTTGTTTGCATAGTTCTTTTCCAGTGATTTTTTGGGATTTTCCAAATATATGCTGCCTATAAGTAATGATCATTTTATCTCTTCTTTTCCATATTTTTTGGTATGTTGCCTTTGCTAGTAAAAATGTTAAATAGTGATAATGTTGTACATCCTTGCTTTGTACTTAATTGTAATGGAAGATCTTCTTGTGTTTACTCATCAAACATGAATTGCCCTTTAATTTGAGATTACACATACACTCACATACACACAAACATGAGATTTTATTATGTTAATGAACTATTATTTTATATGTATTAATGGTTTTATAAAAAAATACCGATTTTTTTAAAGTATCTTTTCAGTTCAGCTACACATGATGAACACATAACTTGCATATATAAATGTATCAATTGATTATATTAATAAAATTATATTATATTTAGAAAATTAGATTGGAATTTCCCACCACTGAACTATACTTAAATTTTTTGAATAAGCAAGATATTGGTCAATTCTTTTAATATTGTATAATGACATGTTTTATTTATGATTTTGCATCAATATGTATTGCCAGATCAATCTGTCAGTTTTCTAATTTTGTTCTATTTATGTAATTTTATTAAAATAATTTGAAAGTTTTTCTAACTTTTCTCTGTTCTGGAAAGTTTAAATAGACTTAGAGTTGCTTATTCTTAAAATGCACTTAGAGTGGGCCACGGTGGCTCAGCAGGCAGAATTCTCACCTGCTGTGCTGAAGATCTGAGTTCCATTTCCGGTGCCTGCCCATGCAAAAAAAAAAAAGCGCTTAGAATTACTCTGAGTGCATCCAGCTTTTATAATTCCTTTTCTGCTTATATCTTTCACATATGATGTTTGCTTTGCTAGGTTTGTGTTAGTGTCTCTTCTGCCAATCTAAAGGATTTTATTTAATTTTTATTCCAACAACCGGCTTTATGGCTTTAGCATTATTTTAAAAGCTTAATCTTCTGTTTTTTAAACAGTAAATAATACCTCCATATGTAATGAAATGTATTCCCATGGCTAAGCACACCTCTACCCTCTCTTCCACCACCATTTCAGTAGATTATTATTTTTAGTATTTAGTTTTAAATTTAAAAAGTAATAATCTCTGTTACCTTATTTATTAGGTTTTATGTGTTTATGTTGATGCGTGCTACAAAACCTACCTCAATACATAAATCACCTCTTACCCATTCTCCCATTTCCTTCAGAGCATTGGTCACTTGAGTGCTCTCTACAGCATTAGGGTCTGTAACATTTTCATCAAATTCTCTATTCATAATTCCCACATCAATTTTAGTCAGAATTCATTAAAAGGATTCAATGCCAATTGTCTGTTATTTTTCCTTAGTTTATCCATCCATCTCAGATGTTTGAAATTTGTCTTCAGCAATTTCTTCAAGAACAGTTCAAAGAAGCTATATTTCAAATTCTAGCAGATTTTAAGATGTTTATTTTATTGCCTTTAAAATCAAAAGACAGCTTTTTTTGGAATAAAATATTGGCCATACTGTTTTCATAAGAACTTAGAAAATGCTCTTCTACTGTATTTTAAATTTTTAATGTAATTTTATTGATATATATTATATATTCATATAGCATATAATCATCAAAATTGTGCAACCAGTGGTTCATAGCATCATCATATAGCTGTGCATTTATCATCACAATCTGTTTTTTAAATATTATTCAAAAAAATAGAAGTGAAAGTGAAAAAGAACACACAAAACATCCCATAGTCCATCCCTCCTTATTATTTATTTATTTTGTCTTTTCATTGTATTACTCATATATCCATGCACTGGATAAAAGAAATATCAGTCACAAGGTTTTCACAATCACACAGTCACACCTTTAAAGCTCTATAATTATTTAATCATCTTCAAGAATCAGGGCTCTTGGATTACAGTTCAGATATATCCCTCTAGCTATTCCAATACACCAAAAACTGAAAAGGGATATCTATATATTGCATAAGAGCAGCCTCTAAAAAGACCTCTCAACTCTATTTGAAATCTCTCAGCCACTGAAACTTAATTTTGTCTCATTTCTCTTCCCCCTTTTGGTCAAGAAGGCTTTCTTACTTCCATGATGCCAAGGCCAGGCTTGTCCCCTGGAGTCATGTCCCAAGTTCCCAGGGAGATTTACACCCCTGGAAGTCATGCTCCACATAGAGGTGAGGACAGTGAGCTCATCTGTGGAGCTGGCTTAGAGAGAGAGAGAGAGAGAGAGAGAGAGAGGGTGACTCTTAGGCATAATCATAAGTAGGTTTAGCTTCTTCTTTACAGGAATAAGTTTCATAAGGACAATCCCCAAGATCAAGGGCCTGTCCTATCAAACTGGCAGTCCTCAATGTTTGTGAGAATATCAGGTCTTCCTCATTCAGGGAAGTTTAGTGTTTCCACCTTTCCCCCCAGTCCCTCAAGTGGACTTTGCAAATACTTTTAAATCTTCTGTCTAAATTACTCTGGAGTGTATTTGAGCATCACACCAACCTGTACAAACAGGATCTCACTCCCTATTCAAGGTTCTATGTAATTATGATGTTCTAAAAAGCTGACCACACAAGTTAGATTAGATAGTGTACTACCAAAAATTTTTGCATCAAATAAACACCTCTTCTTTTCATCTCACACAGAATTTGAAGTTTTAAAATGCAATTAATATCATCCTTAACCCTTTAGTCTGCTTTACCTTAGTCTTAACCAAGTCCATTTCATTCATATCTCTAACTGAAGTCTGATCACTTTTCAGTGTTTTTAACAGTTGCTGTATGGGGTAATATTGACTTTCATAGCTCAGAACTCTAGCTCTAGCTCTGACTCTCACAATCAGATTCACACAAATACCCAAAGTTGCAGGGAACTGACCAGGTTGCACAAAGAAGTCAGCATCTCAGAACTTAGAAATAACCGTTACAATGCCAGAATAGATGTGACTGCTGTAAGAGTTTACAATCTAGAAAGCTTTACAATAAGCCTTCACCTGATAACCTTTGCTCTCAAATTAAAATTTCAGAGTTTGCACATTATAATTAATCCATATTGTTGAAGCCTTTTATTTTTTTTTCTTGTCTAAATTGTTCTAGCTTGAAATTCCAGCACAATGTTGAATAACAAGGCTGACAGTGGGCATCCTTGTCTTATTCCTGATCTTAGTAGGATCCTTCCCCATTGAGTATGATGTTAGCTGTGGGTTTTTCATATATTCCCTTTATCATATTGAGAAATTTCCCTTCTAGTCCTATCTTTTGAAGTGTTTTCATACAGAAACAATGTTGAATTTTGTCAAATGTCTTTTTTGCATCAATAAAGATGATCATGTACCTTTTCCAGTTTGATTAATTGACATGGTGTATTACAATAATTTATTTTCTTGTGTTGAACCAGCCTTGCATAGAATAAATCTCATTTTGTCATGTTGTATAATTCTTTATAATGTGCTGCTGGATTCAATTTGCAAAACTTTTGTTGAGTGTTTTTTATCTATATTCATTAAACAGATTGGTCTGCAATTTTCTTTTCTTCTAAAATCTTGTCTTTCTTTGGTATTTCCCTCCTCTTCAAATTTTTGGAAGAGTTTGAGCAGGATTGGTACTAACTCTTTCTTGAATGTTTGATAAAATTCATGTGTGAAGCCATCTGGTCCTGAACTTTTTTTAGTGGGGAGCTTTACTAATTCAATCTCTTAGTTGTGATTCATTTGTTGAGGTCCTCTATTTCTTCTTGAGTCAATGCTGGTGGTTCATGTGCTTCTAGGAAATTGTCCATTTCATCTATATTGTCTAGGTTTTTAGCATATGATTGCTCATAGAATCCTCTCATTATCTCCTTTATTTCTGCAGGGTCAGTAGGTATGTCCTCTGTATTAATTTGTTAAGCTGCCAGAATGTAATATACCAGAAATGGAGTGGCTTTTCAAAAGGGAATTTAATAAGTTACAAGTTTACGGGGCTAAGGCTATAAATATGTCCAAATTAAGGCACCCAGAGAAAGATACCTTGGCTCAAGAAAGGTTGACCTGGAAAGGTGTGTGGCTGGCATCTGCTGGTCCTTGTTCCCAGTTCATTGCTTCCAGCTTCTCATGCCAGTGGTTTCCTCTCTGAGCTTCTGTGGGCCTGTGTCCTCTGGGACAAAACTCTGAGTTCTGGCTTGCTTAACAACTCCTGGGAAGGCAAATGGTGATGTCTGCTGGGCTCTGCCAACGTTTGGGCATCTTCTGTCTCTATTGGCACTCCAAGCATCTCCAAACATTCATGACTCTGTCATTCTGAAGCAACTGTTCTCTAAGTGTAGGCATCTGAGGTTTCTCCAAAACTTTTCTCCTTTTAAAGTACTCCAGTGAACTAATCAAGTCATACCTTGAATGGGTGGAGTCACATCTCATTCTAACTGAAAGGTCACACCCACAATCCCACAATTGGGCATGCCACATTTCAATATTGTTTCCACCCTAAAATATTGAATCAGGCTTAAAAGAAACAGCTGCCCCACAAGATTGGATTAGGATTTAAAACATGTTTTTTCTGGACTACATAATTATTTCAAACCAACAAATCCCCTCCCACATTTCTGATTTTATTTATCTGCATTCTCTCTCTCTCTCTCTCTCTCTCTCTCTCTCTCTCTCTCGTAAGCCTAGCTAAGGATTCATCAATTTTATTGATTTTCTTAGAAAAACAACTTCTATTTTTGTTTGTTTTTTTTATTCTCTCTATTGTGTTCATGCTCTCAACTTCATTTATGTCTTCTCTAATCTTTGTTACTTCTTTCTTTCTATTTGTTTTGGAATTAGTTTGCTATTCTTTCTCTAGTTTCTTCAGGTGAACAGTTAATTCCTTGATTTTTACTCTTTCTTCTTTTTAAATATAAGCAATTAGAGCAATAAATTTCCCTCTAAGTACCACTTTTGTTGCATCCCATAAGTTTTGTTGTGGTTTCATTTTCATTTGCCTCAAAATATTTACTGATTTCTTTTGTAATGTTTTACCATATTTTAAAATTAATGTTTATATAAAGAAGTCTAAGGCCTGAAGGCAGTGGTGGCCTTGTTCTTTTCCATTAAATGTGGTTTAATATTTTATATTTCTCTATTTTTAAAGTTCAGTAATTTTTTTCACATACATTTAATGTATAATATTCCGTATCAGTTTTTCTTGGACAATGAATTTGCAGATTCAAATTCGTTTTTCTTTATGGAACATTTTCTTTAAATATGTCTTTAACTATTTCCATAGGTTTTCCCTCACATTATATATCTTCTGTGTTAATAATCCTTAATTAGTACATGCAATATGAGTTCCCCTATAGTATTATATTTATTTATTTAGATTTTAGATATTGTAAGATTCAGAGATAAGCAGTATCCCTACCTCACGAGATTTTCCTTCTGGTTCAAACACTATCACTTTTGGAAACTCACAAGTATTTTATTCAGCTGTAATACTCAGGTTATATATTATAAATCAGTGTACACCAAAAATATCTTCATTAGCCATGACAACTGAATGATATTTTAGCTGGGAATATGTTCTTGGGTCATGATCCCTTCCTCTCATATTTTGTAGATGTTATTCACCACCTCTTAGGTCCAGTGATGAAGAAAAGAAATCTAATGTTCTTCTCATTTCAGTTCTAAGTAGTCTGTTTTTCAGTTCGGAAGCTTGAATACTTTTCTCTTTATATTTAGAATGTCAGCATTTCGAAAGGAAGTATCTAGGCATCATTTTATTTTATTTTTTAATTAATCATTTTGCCCTCCAGTGAGCCTTTTCAATCTGCAAACCCAGGATTTGTTCCTTTATTATTCAATTATTATCTCCTTCCGAGCTATTTATTTTTATCTCTTTGGACTCCTTAATTATTTGCTTGTTACATTTCCTAAAACAATTTCAGTTTCTAAGATCTTTGATTTTATTATTTCCATTCCTTTGGCACGTTTGTACTGAATGGTGAAATATTTTTCCAGTTTGTCTATAAAATTCAAATTCAAGAAAGTCATTTTTCTCGCTCTAATTGAATCTTCTCCTAAGTTTAATTACTTTTTTGTTAAAGTTGCCAGCTGGTTTTTCTCCTAGTTCTGCTTCACTGACGTCTACTTGTAGCTAGCTGATGATTCTCTGAAAGGAACTTGCTATTCTTCTCAGGCTGCTTATGATTTTTTACACACGCTGCTGCTGGATCACTTAGAGTCTGGTGAAAAGTGGTAAACCTATCGCCCCGGTGCGGTAATTTCCCCTCTTGGTGACTGGCAATGAGCAAGCTTGCAAATTATTTCTCATCATCTTGCAAACTGTGCTTCCCCCATATTGGCCCTTCAAATAAAGAAACAAAAATTGTCTACCCAGACCCATTGCCCTTCCTGATTCCTTCGCCAGTATTTCCCTTATACTCCCTTCACTTAATTCCAGTCCCATCTCCTCCTTGGAACCTTCCTCTTATAACAAATAAATTGCATGTTCACAGGAGGAATCCTGTCACATGTATTATCTCATGCTAGCCTCACAAAAGTACTGTGAAGCATAGGTTGTGCCCTCATTTCACACATGAGGAAACAGGCCAAGAGAGCTGACATCATTGTTCCTTGGCCCATGGAGAGAGGGTATGGTCTTAATTTGGCATTAAATCTCCAGCTCTTTGCTCCATACTCTCCCCTGCTCTTGTTTTGGGATCAAGGACACGTTTCTAAGACAGAGAAGAGGATTGTGATTGTAACTCAGACTAAAGCGAACCGATGCTAAGGTCACAAATAGTTTACAAAAACTATTGTACAAGATTAATTCCAAACATAATAAGAAATTTTCAAATTTGCTAGTAAATTAAATACATGAAAATTAACACAGGATACCATGTTGGGCTAACAGCAAAGACCAAAAATATTGACCTTACACAAAGCTGGTAGGTGTACAAAGTGGAGCATTCTCAGTCCCTGTCAGTGGAAATAAAATATTAACATTTTTGTGAAAAAAGCAATTTGGATGTATGTATCAAAGAATATTTAAAATGCTATCAAAGTTTTACATGATAATCCTGATTCTAGAATTTCATTCAAAATGAAAATATTTATGAAATATGTAATTTATCTCAGCATGCTTTTAGACTTTTAAAAAACCTGAAAATAACCTAAAGGTACAATATTGTCTCTGGTTATTTAATTATGATATATTTGTGTGCTGAAATGTTACATATTAAAAATATTTTGTGTGTTTTAATGTAAAATCTGCATAATCAATTATTACGAAATAATATAGCATGATATCACACCGCAGTTATGTGAAAGAAAACTAATTCCATAGGAGAAAAAAGACTGGAAGGAATTGTGACAAATTGGTTGAGTTGGTTATTTCTGGTTGCTGAGATGATAGGGAATGAGACTGATGGCAGGCACTTTTATAATTATACATTATCAAAATGTCTACCATGTGTGGCATTTGATCATCAGGTATGACAAGTCCTGGCCTGACCTCCCAGAACCGATAACAGAGTAAAGAATCAATTGCTGGAAAGCATATGGAATAATAGGAACACTCATTAATTGCTGGTGGGAGCTGAAAATGGTAAAGCCACTTTGGAAGACAAAGGCAGCATCTTACAAAATTAAGCAAAGTCTTACCATATTATCCAGGACTTTCACTCTTGGGATCTACCCCAGTGATTGAAAAATTGTAGATGGAATGCAATGCCATACTATTCAGCAATAAAAAGGAATGTGTTATCAAGCCGTAAAAAGCATATTAACTTTAAAATGCATATTGCTAAGTGAAAGAAGCCAGTGCGAAAAGACTACAATACTGTATGATTCCATTTATATGACATTCTGGAAAAACCAAAGTTATAGAGAAAAGAAACAGTGGTTGTCAAAGTTTTAGGGAGGGAGGAAAGTTGACAAGTGAAATTTTAGGGTGGTAAAACTATTCTGTACAATATCTTAATTAATATATGGCATGATGCACTCAAAATGTAAGAACCTTACAGCACAAAGAATAAACATTAATATTTGCAAATTTAAAAAATCATTTAGGAGGTTAGGGGATCCCAGAATAGAATGCAAATTGTGACAAAATAATCTTACTATATTAGAAATAATTAAAACAACCTCACTGAAGGGGTTGGAGGGGAAAAGTACTGACCTATATCACTTTAGAAATAAGTAGGGTCTGTAAGACTGAAGGCAGAAGGAACTGTGCATGAAAATACTGTATCCTAGACAACAATGTTGTTTCCCATGGGGATGGGAACATCTGAAAGTCCTATACATGTATACTGGAATTGACAATTAAGTAAATGGACGGTGACTAATATGAGCCTCGTTTCTCACTGTTGGAGTGAGAGTTAATAGACATGGAAGGGGAGAAACCTAGATGATTCACAGGTAGTAAATTAGAGTTAGAGACATCAGTATGAATTCATAATTAGCTTGATAAATGCACAGATGGTTATATAAAGAAATATTTATAGACACATTGATTTCTACAAATATAGATGCACATATAAAATACATAGTATGCATACCCGGATAGACTCTTTACTCTTTTACTTGAGAGGGCCTAGAAACAATGGCACCCAGTAGCAATCAGCACATCCAGCATCCAGATCTTGATTTCTACAACCATTCTCCAATAAGTGGGCACCTTGGAGAAATGATTAACTCTGGGGTTGGGGCAGGGAATACACTTGATGAGCCTGGAACATTTTGTTGTGCCAGAAAGTAAGGCCATGGTAAGCAAACATGCATAAGCACAAAAAAATTAATAATTTACTAAATAAATAAATCTGAAAGAATAATCCGATTTCCTTTGAAGAAGAAATTCAAATAATTTATAGTAGATATCCACACTCAAGGAAGTGTATATAAGTCCCCACCCCTTAAATATGTCTATACATAATGATTCCTTCCAAAGAGTACAATATGTAAAGGGGGATAAAAGAATAACTTTATATTGGAGAAATCTGCCAAACACTACATCAGCCAGTGATCAAAGTCAACCCCAAAAGTAATAAGTCATATTGGCAATACGTATTCTTCATATGATGTTATGACAATGGGTCTCTACCTCTCTGATCTTCCTCTCAAAGAAACATTAAGTCCAGTCTAATCATGAGAAAAACATCATAAAAATTTTAATAATCGACCAATTCTCCTCAAAGCTGTCAAAGTCATCAAAAACAAGCCAAGAGGTGCTTAAGGAGATATGATGACTTAATGTAATGTGGGATCCTGGAACAGAGAAAGGAAACCTGGGAAAAAACAAAGAAATCTAAATAAAGTATGGGTTTTACTTAATAATAAGGTATCAATGAACAATGGTTCATTAATTGTAACAAATACGCCATACTAATGTAAGATGTTACTAGGAAAAACCAGTTATATGGGAATGTTATGCACTATCCTCTCAACTCTTCTATATATCTAAAATTATTCTAGAATACAAGTTTATGAATAAAAAAGACATCTATATTATCACTTTATTCAATTGAATACAATTATCTACATATATTTTAAAATGTTAAACAACTTATGAAAATGATGAAAACTTAATTCATGAAACTAATATAGAAAATGTAAGAAGTTTGAATCACAAAAAATATAACCTTGGTCTTGAACAACCTAAAATATTGCACTAATGCTTTTTATGTTAAACTGAATGTTAAAAACTCTGAACTGTGTCAATGTTTTCTTTAATCTTTATTTGAAGTCTTTTTCTTATTATTCTGTAGCTATAGTAACAGAGACTATTATGTAATTATACTTTTCAGCATTCACAAAGAGAAATGTAGTTTGATAATTTTTTTCTTTTTTTAGATAACTTTGACTATTTATCTTAAGTAAATAATTCTAGAGTATGTGCATAGCACCTGAATGATTTTTTTTTTTTTGATCAGCTAGTCTTTAAGGTTTGACAAGAGAGGGAGAAGAAGTGGAACTGGAAAAATGAGAGGGAGCAATCTTTAGACTAATTATTTTATATCTTTAAAGACAGGGGATTCAGTTTAGATGTATAAAAGGAGATGTTGACATATTCTTGCACAAAAGAGGGTGTCATTCAGCTGTTTTTAACATAATGTGGGTCCTTGAGAGTTTTCTCAAGCCATCTGATCAGAAAGCCCACACTTTTTAATACTGGAGAATGAATATGAAGCAGAGGATACCACCCACATCAAACAAAATCATTGCTTTCTTAAACAAATAAGAGAATTTCCTCATGAGGTTTTTTCATTTTTGTTATCTAAAATCTCCACCACAAATGTTGAAGTTCGTGCAACAGGGTGATTTGCCAGCCAGTTTTTAAATTATGATCATATCTGCAATTTCTGGCTTCAAACCATCAACAAAAAAAATTGGGAAGCTCATTGGATGTCAACAGTAAATAATCCTGAATACTGCTTAATGATGCTAATTAGAGAGACAGTTCACTACATTTTCATTAACTTTAGCTTAAGAATATTTTAAGGAGGCCATTGTTGAATTCAAATTGCATGTAGAAACCTCTTCATACCAATTAATGGAAGCAAACCACTGGACATTCAAAATTTTCCTTTCTTTTTGTTCTAAAGTGAACAACTTTGCCCACTTAAAAGTTTCCTAAAGTTATCACTGGAGTTTCAAATTGTTTTGGTGAAATTGGGCCAGTTAGAAAGATGGACATTAAGGTTAGAGTGATGGTGATAAAACAAAGCAAGCAAGCATTTGGCTTGGAGGAAGTGCAGTTTATATTGAAATAACCCCCAAGAAAACTGCAACATATCAGAAGTATGGCTTTTGTATAATTTTACTTTTCTGTAGCTTGGCAAAGACCAGTAATCACTGGTCAGGGGCCAAACATAATCTTCTGGTTCCAGGGAGAAAAAAAATTAAATAAAAGCAGTTTTCAGGGACACATAAAATAAAACTGAAGAATAAATCCTTATAAGTGTTTGGAATAGTGACCCAGGGCAAAGTTTGGTCAACAGACACTAGACTGAGAAGAAACATTCTCAGTTTCTCAGCCCCTGAAGTTGGCTTGATGAGAATAAGGTAGATAATTCTCTTCTATAGACTACTCTTTTTATAGACAACAACTTTCAAGATACTAGACAAGCAGACAGAC
Source organism: Myrmecophaga tridactyla (assembly GCA_004026745.1). NCBI lineage: Eukaryota > Metazoa > Chordata > Mammalia > Pilosa > Myrmecophagidae > Myrmecophaga > Myrmecophaga tridactyla. Next base: position 17,134 of record PVIY010012977.1, read on the forward strand.
AGACAAGGCATTAGACATGCATGTGGTAAATGTTAGAAAACAATTTTACCAAAAAATGATACAAGTCTGATCTAAAAAACCCAAGAGACATAATTCCTAGGAAAACAAAATAAACCCAATGTTGAAAGGTTTCAACAAAATATTGGGGTTCAATTCAGCATGAACTTAGCTCCCAGCCAAGTCAGGGAGGCAGGTAGAGCAGGTAGAGACACAAGGACCTCTGATGTATTCTGTGTTATTTGGTCTGAAAGTCCTAGTCCAAGACAACGAAGATCTCAGCTGAATCTCAGGGGAACTCTAATATGTCAATGCATTTCAGTCAAAAACTACCAGAAGCACACCTCTCCCTAAACAAGTTGGGTTTATTACTTACAACAGTGATGGAGAACATGTACTCTTGGAAACCATAGGGCATTTCAGTAGGAGGGTGTTAGAAGGAACGTATTGTACAATGGGGGCTTTGGTTGGGTGATTTGATGGCAGGTAAAGGAAGCAGGATTTTGCTCTATTTTGGGTGCTGTCAGAGGGTGGAGGCAATTCTATAATTGCATATTTCAATTAATCTTATCTATGGAGAAAACAGAATAGACTAGAACAAGCATAAAGTTTGTTTTAATTGATAAAGAAGTAGCAGTCACTCATGTTAGCCAAGAGAGAAGGATTTTGGTTTTGTTTACGCTAAGACACAATGACAAAGTAGTCATTTTTTTTTTGTCTCTGTTACTCTGGCTTCAGAGTAACTTCCTCTGGTGTTGGTATTCTGTGAGATTGCTTATGTCTAAAAGGAAAATGACATGGTCTAACTGTGAGTGCCAGGCTACCTTCCAGATATCAGAGGCTGTTTTTCCTTTCTCGTGACCTAAGCTAACACTTAGAATTAATTAATTGTGAATAGGGTGGGCAGTGAATTGCAGAGATGTGTACAAGGCTCAGTGGTGACATGATGGAGGAAATATTCTAATTAGTATGAAATGTGGGACAACACAGGGCAGATTTCCATAATGAAGCGATATTCAAACTTCACAAATAAATAGACACTCCTTAGGTAGGATGGGGAAAGGCATGATCAAAGCAAGGGAAAGTGGGCATTCTAGGCAGAAATAAGCCAGAATCGACAAAAGAAAGGTATTTTTAAGTAGAAGAATTACAGAGAATCAGAAGCATCAAGAAACAAGGCTGTATGTGTGGGACAGATTCAAATATTAATGATCTTTCTGAATTGCTAAGGAATTGTAACTTGATCTTCTATGATTGAAAACCATTGAAAGATTTTAAGCAGTGGAGTAACATAATCGTATTAGACTGGAGGTGTCAAGAGACTGGATAGGATACTTTTCTAATGGTCTAGGAGTGACTTAGAGAAGGTTGAACTAAAACACTGTTAATGTGACAAAAGGGAGTAGAAGGGAGAAAGGGGAGGAGAATTTTGGTTCTATTCCTTGCAGCCAGGGAATTTTCCATGAAATGATTAAGGCTCAAGTTTCAGGGATTTTCATTTGCACCAGCTTTTTTCAAGTCCCTGAGAATGATATCTGGAATAGAGAGATTTATAAACAAACTATCAATTAAATGTGTCTCTCCCCTCCAATTTCTTTTCCTTCATAGTTCCCCTCAGTTTGGGTGAGAATTTAGAGTTTGGCCAAAGACAAGTCCATTCAGGGACACATTTAGTTTTGGTTTAGCAGAAATATTTTTTTGGTTCACAATCATTTTTATGTATAGGTACTGCTAACCATCCATGGTGAGAATTGCTTTCAGGAATATTCCCACTGCCTGCCATGCTGAATTACCCAGATTTGAGACATGAAGAGCTAGGGATATTTTGGCAAGAAATATGGTTCAGGCACTGAAAAACATGGAATATCTAGAAGATGTGCAGTAGAATAGAAACAGCTTTGACATGAATGGATCCAGAAGCTGGTCTGTGGATATTTCTTCCAATTACCAAGCATGTATAATTTTAAGAGGAGGCTTTAATTACCATAGTTCTTCATTTAGGACTAAACTTGATAATACAACATATTCAAACACCCCTAAATTCTTTTATGGATAAGAATCATATGGAAAAGAGCTTATCAGAATTCCCGTGATCATAAGGCACAAACTTGTAGATGTACTACCGGAAATGCATATGTATCTGTATCTGTATGTGAAGTTGCATGTTTTATGCATCCCAGCACAATGGATCACATCATGGGGTAGTGACACATCTTTCACACATCATATGAAATGGCATTCGAATCATACCAAAGCAATAGCTCATTAAGAAGAAGAGATAAATTTCAAAAGATGTGATAAACAACCTCTTGGATTGTTTCCTAATCCAGTTAATGAAGAGGACTATGAAGTATGATTTCACTGGGAAAATATTTAAATATCCCTCACTGATTAGACACAAAACACTGATATCAACAAAGATAACCACAATAAAACTCCTAATATGTCACTGAAATGAGACACCAATAACCAACTGGTAAATTTGAAATGCCTTAAAAATCTTACAGTTCAAATATATAAGAACCTTGCTAGACATTTTTCTAATTTAATTGCAATGTTAAAAATGTATACAACAATACCAATAGTGAATGGTGAAACTACAAGAAGCATTTCTAAACTATCAATATAAAACGAAAAAATTTCAAAAAACAAACAAAAAACCTTGCTAGAGGAAAGAGAGTTATCTTCCTACCTACACCATAATAAATAGTTTTTTTTTTTTTTTACAAATTCTTTGTCATATGATGAAAGTATCTTTTTTCCAAAAACAAGGGGGGGAAAAAATAGGTATCAGGGAGCGGGGACTTTAGGCAGTCAATAAACTAAAAAAAAAAATTTTTCTGGATATTGTTACACGTGGTATTTTCAGCTTTTTAAAAAATATTTAATTGGTTGTGTTATTTTCCTCATTAAAAAGAATTGTTTGGAGGTGCGAGGGTAGTTCAGTTGTAAAGTTCTTGCTTGCCATGCGGGAGACCCGGGTTCGATTTCCGGACCATGCACTTCCCAAACAAACAAACAAATTCAACAAACAGTGCTGCAATAAGGGGATACTCACATGGAAAAAGAATGAAATGTGACCCCCACCATACAGCATACAAAGAGAAAAAAATGTCCACTTTCAAACAGAATTTTGTATTCCTAATTTTGTATTCTTCTTTTAAAAAGATCCCAAAATGTGTATAAGCTTTATCTCACTAATCTGTACCTGACCCTGCTGACCCAGTGCAAAATCTGAGACTATGCAATCTCAATCACTGTTCCAGTGGGCTTCATTCCTACTCAAAATCAAGCACAGTTTCACATTGTCTTCTTTTTTTATATAGTTATTTCAGTCTCTTCAAATGCTTGCTAATTCTTCTAAATGATTACTGGTTTTAACTTACGTGAAATGCTATTCATTCCTGAAAAGTCCACATTTTGGAGATGAATACATAACTTTGTCTTATATATGGAAAGAAATATTTTTTGCCTCTAGTAATAGAGAAGTTCTTATCAGTTTAAATAAAGCAGCTTAAACAAAGCTGAATCACATCTTAGCCCTGCTCTTACAAATCCTCGATAGAGTTGTCAAACAAATAACTGACTGGTATTTTCCTTATCCTACAGGCTCCTGAGAATAAATATAGCCCACCAGGCTTTCACTTTGCACTGCTAATTAAAAAAAAACAAAGTGTTCGTATCCTAAAGTAAGTGTATTTACCCTAAAATCTTCCCCACCCCACTTTCTCTTCTTCTCTTCCTCTTCCTTTTTTTTCTTCTGACTTTTACCTTATCCCTCAGTTTTGTCAGAACAGAAATCAAACTTATTTTATCATGTTTTAGGGTCTATGTTCAGATGTTATTTCTCATTGAATCAAATTTTGAAATATTTATTTATAAGGTTAACTGTCTTTGGAATTAGGTTAATAACTGTCTTGGAAATTCTTCAATGAGTGATTAAATATTTTTGTCCATACACATTCATATTCAATTACTTCTGTAAGTAAGATGTTCATAATTTTTCCAATTTCAGTCTGAACAATTAACTTGTAGTGACAAGATGTGGTTTCTAGTAACAGATCTTCTATTGAGTTGGATGGCCTAGAGAAGTCATTTTAGACTCCTACCTTCACCCATATAAAACAAGGATAATGATATCTTTTTAATCTACCTTATAGGCAAGCAGACCTAAGATTTATATGAAAATATTCTGCTAAAGTCACCAAACAAATGAAAGATAAAAGGTGTAAATTTTTATTATATTAAGTATTTTCTTATATTTGGTTGACATTTCTATATTTTAACCAGAATAAAGATTGCCTATTTTCAGAACTACAGAATTCAGTAGTTATAGAGGGTGAATTGAAATAATGAAACTACTTATAATTGAAAAATCCATTCATCCATGTTCTCATTCAATTACATTCAGAAACAAATAACTATAAAAATAAGTAAAATTTCATGAAAACATTCCTATTTATTTGATCCTAGTAGTTCTTTTTTTAAAAAAATATTTTTATTGACAAATCTTCACACACATATAGTCCATACGTGGTATACAATCAATGGCTCACATCATCACATAGTTATGTATTCATCAAAAAAAGAGAGAATATTTGCATCACTCTAGAAAAAGAAACCAAAAAGAAAAAACTCATACACCCCATACCCCTTACCCTCCCTCTCATCGACCACCAATATTTTTTATCTACCCCATTTATCTTACCCTTATCCCACCTATTATTTGCTTATCTTTATCCATATTTTTTTACTCATCTGTCCATACCCTGGATAAAAGAAGCATCAGACACAAGGTTTTCACAATCACACAGTCACACTGTGTGATTAGATATCTTTATATACTCATCTTCAAGAATCAAGGTTACTGGAACACAGCTCAACAGTTTCAGGTACTTCCCTCAGCCTAGGAATACTTTCCTAAATCAATAGATTATCTATCTGTTAGTCCATTGGCCTGATCAAGCATGCCATTCTCATCACTTCTCAAATATGTGCTCTTCAAAGGTGAGGTGACAGGTAGAGCAGATCCAGGTTCCCTTACATGTAGCCAAACCATGAATATCTAGGTAATTTTCAACCACAACACCTAGGAGAGAGCAACCATCTTTATCTTTGGCTGTTAATGTTTCACCACCATAGTTTATAAAGTGGACCCTTAAAATTTCATCTTCTGAGATGCTCTGCAGACATACTCAGTGGCCCTCTTGCCCCACTGCCCTACCCCAAGTGCCTGCCTTCCCCCTCCTCCTCCGCCTACTCCTCAGAAAAACCCTCATTTAAATTAAATTGCATGTTTTCTTTCAAGTCTCCCCTTTGAAATGTTGCAGGCAAATCTGAAAACTCACAGTTTAAGAGAAGAGGAATTAGATTGAAACATGACATTTCCATTCAAGTATGTTAAAAACAGTTGAATATTGATTTTCATATGGTTAAGCTAATGTAATAAACAGTTGAATTTTATATGATTAAGCTAATTTAACAAGCACTTACTTCTTACATGGAAGTTTGGCTTGGCTTAGAGAATAAACAAAGATGCTCTCTGGAAGCCATGCCATATTTTTTTGTTTGTTTTGTTTATTTTGCTTGTTTTTTAGAGCAAGATTAAGGGTAGTTCCCATGTCCCTTCCCAGCCGGACACATTTCTTGAAACATAAGTTGAAAAGGTTGAACTTACCAAAAAAATTACTTGCATAATCTTATTATCATTGAGAAGGAAATAAACCAATCAAGACAGTTGCACATCTTTTTTGTACTAGGCTTGGTGCTTGGCATGGACAAGGCAGAAAACCATTCACACATGGCACTTACCCTATGGAGCTTGCATTCTTTGTAAGGATGTTGAATATACACATATGACAAGAAGGTGAAAGACACAAAACATTATGCAGTTATCACATAAATAAAGAAAAGAAACATTGTCAGATTCTAGGAAAGGAAAGAAAGGAGAAGAGAAAGAATGCACAGCCAAATGTAGACAGAGAAACAGAGAGAAAGTGGAATTTTCAAATATTGTTTGTGTACACTTAAACAAGTCACTTTAGTTTGCTTGGGGTAACACCTTCTTCATTGAAGTCTGAGCCAGCAAAGTAATGGTAAAATGCAGGTACTCCTTTCAGCAGAACCCAAATACCGACCAAGTAAAGGTGGCCAGATTGAAGCCTCCTGCCTTAGTCGTCTGTGGATGACAGTGGATACTGACAAGAAAGTACAACGTTTGCTCCAGGCATGACAAAGAACTTGCCCTCCCAATGATTCAATGAACTGTATATTATTATAAAGGGGAAACTCAACTTCAAAGATTTTAGTAGCTTGCTAGCTGACTACTTTTATTTTCTAAAAGTAGTCCGCTAGCAAGCTTTTGGATTTAGAATTTATTCCAGGAATATCTAATATCAAAAGGCAGGATATAGAACATTTTGGTAATGGATGGTGGTGATAGTAGAACAACATCGTAAATGTAATTAATACCACTGAATTATATATTTGGTTGTGGTTAACATGGGAACGTTTAGATTCTATATATATTATTAGAATATAATTTTTAGAAAACCATAGAACTGTACAACCCCAAAAAGTGAATCTTAATGTAAACTATGGATTATAATTGATAGTGAAATTATAATAATATTGTTTTCATTCATTTCTAACAAAGATACCACACTAATGTAAGGTGTAGATAATAAAGAAAACTGTGTGAACAAGAAGTTTATGACTATTCTATATTTTCTGTAAATCTACAACATAAAATATGGGCAGGGGGCTTGTAAGGGTACTTCAGTCATAGAATTCTTGCCTGCCACACGGAAGACCCAGGTTCGACTCCCAGTCCATGCACTTCCCAAAAAACAAACAAAAACCCAAAAATCCAACAAGTGGTTCTGCAATAACGGGATACGCATATGGAAAAATAATGAAATATGACCCCACCATACAGCATACAAGAAAAAAAAATAGCAGAAGAAATTTATACACACGTACATACTATAGATATTATTGTCTCTATTTTAACCTTTACATTATCCAAGTTCATAAATGATTATCAATAATATAATTACAGGTGCCACCCGAATTACAATTTATAAAAAGACATTGGGATGTAATAACTTTATTCAGATTATATGTTGTGATTGGATTTTTCCATTCATTTATGAATAATTTAGTTTTCCATTCATTTCAGTAAATCCCATATTATCTTTATTATGTGTCAATAAAAGGTGAGCTCCTAAAAGTATTTCACTAAGTCTATTAGTTGTGTGATCTTGGACAGGTCATTTAAATTTCCAGGACATTTTCAGGGTGCTTGTCTTGAAAACCCCCAAGGTTAACTATTAAATCTAACATCCCTTAAATCTAAATTCTAAATTATTAAAATACATAAAGTATCCAATGAAAGATAGAAATGTGGGATAGTAACTCCTGTATTCCTTTTAATCACTTGAATTAATATGACCAAACTGAAGATTGAGAATAAATTTAATCCTAAGGCACTGCTCTGTAAATAAAGCAAAATAGCCAAGCCTTCTTACTGTATTTTACTTTCTACCATATCTCACCACCTCCACAAAAGAAAAAAATAAATAAATAAAACAGAACAATCACCACTGATGAGGCATTTAATCACCTACTAGAAAATCCTTATCCATGGTGCCTGCCCTTATCGTTACAAGAACATAAATTTCCAGACTTCAATGACTTACTACAATGACGCTATGTCTAGATATAGCAACTCAATGTATGTGCTGGTGGTTGTCAAGCTGCTTACACACAGTGATTCAATGATCCATTCTCTTCCCATTTTGTGGCTCCTCCAGGGCCTCAGAATTCTCTGCCTTTAGGTAATGGATGAATACAGTGGGAAAGGATCACCACCTCTTAAGCAGCTGGACTGGGAATCGACACTCAGCCTTTTCGTTTTCATGGCTCCACTGAGATGGAAGGGGCTGGGGAAAAAGTCAGACTGGACAGTGGCTTCCCAGCAATAACTGCACAGCATGGCAAGGGAAAGTCAGCCATCTCTATTCATTTGTCAAAAAGGGTATCTGCTGATACCCCTTGTTCTCCTGGTATAGAGCTGCAGAGTAAATGAAAAGATCGAGGCTCACAGGTACCAGCGTCTTGTTTGTTTGTTTTAGAGAAGCTGTAGATTTACAGAAAAATCATGCATAAAATACAGCTGACTACTGTTCTCCTATACCACCCTATTGTTAAACTTGTGCATTAGCATGGTACTTTTGTTACAATTCATGACAGAATATTTTTATAATTGTAATAATAACAATAGTCCGTCATTCACAATAGGGTATACTGTGTTGTACAGACCTATGTTTTTCTTTTTAAATTTTTATTCTGGTAACATATATACAACCTAGAAAATTTGCCTTTAAACCACATTTACATATTTCCATCCTCAGAGTTTGTGTCCTCACATTGGATATTTTGGAATTGCTTTCCTTTGCTTTGCCATGTTTACAAGTGAGCTTGGGCTTTTTTTTCACATTTATTGAACAATCATTACAACTCTTCTCCTCGCAATCCCCTATTTATATCCTTCATCCCTTTTCCTTGGGTGTTGAGGTTCAGTTGTGTGGTAAGGGCAGTTACCTTTTACTATTAAGCATTTCAAATATTTTCTTTCAGTCTGTAGGCATTATTTATGGTGCCTTTCATCTCACAGATGTTTGGAGTTTTTAAGGATTTTTCTTTTGTTGTCACACAGAGGTTTGAAATTCTTAGTGATTACCCCCTGACCCTTCTTTGAATTTTACTTAAAATAATCCTGCCACCTCCAATGTAGTAATATTATTGTGTCTTATGGTATTTTATTAATTTTGTAGCAGTGTTTCTTCATGTTCAATTTGTACAAGGAAGTTCTATAAATGGAATTTCTATAAAATTTTTAAAAATGGAATTTCTTAGTCATAAGCATGTTTATGAAATCCTGACAATCTGCCTCTATGATCACGTTTTACAGGTTTCTGAGAGCTTCCTTTTCCTCGCATACTCACCAACATGGGACATTTTCACACTTTTGCTTTTTGGACAAATGTCAGCTGGGAATCACTGCTGCTGAGAACTTTCTCAACTACTTTTTTTTGTTTAATATTTTTATTGATAAATATCCACACACATACAGTCCAACCATATTACACCATCATTGGCTCCCAGTATTATCACATAGTTGTGTATTCCTCACCATGATCATTTTTAGAACATTTGCATCACTCCAGAAAAAGAAATAAAACAAAGTAAAAAGAACTCATGCATCCCATACCCCTTACCCCTCCCTGGGATTGACCCACAGTATTTCAATCTACCCAATCTTTACGTTTTACCTCCCCCTATTATTTATCGAATTCTTTTTAACCATTGGGTTCCTCTCCAATGAATGGCCTGTTCACATCAAGTTCTCGTTTTTATATTACAGTGTTTGTCTTATTATAATTAATGTGTGGTTTCTTAGCTATAGTTTTTGCTTAATTTCTTCATCAATAAAATGAGAATTATCAAAAAAAATGAGAATTATCTAAAACCTACTTCTAAGAGTCTTTACAAGCATTAAAGGAACATAAAAAAAAACAACACGGCAGTGTTAGCTGTGATTATGCTGAAAGACGGGGTCACCCCTGGGGAAAAGGTAGGGATGCTTCCATTCTCCTCTAAAGAAGGCTCAGACTGACCCAAGGCGTTCCTTCCTTCCATTCCCAGATATTCCACCTGTGCTTGCTTCTCTTTTTGTCCACTTATTCTTCCATCTGTGGCCTTTCTGCTCCCCAGCAGAAGTCTGGGAGTTTCTGGATGTCTCATTTAAATTTACCAGTAGCTTTTGTTTATGGAAATTTTAAATATTTATCTCCCAGTTAGTGGTTTTCGTTTGGTTATTTATTTATTTATATTTTTACTTACGGTTTACTTGTTCTTTATTGTAATGCAATGTGTGGATGTCTCCCTTTACAGTTTTGGGATGTTTATTTGTTTTTAATAGTGAAAGGCTTTCCCTAAGCAAAAATTTTAGGCAAGCCTTCGAAGATCTTTTGCCCCCCAAATATTTCATGGAGTATTTGAGGTTTCATCCGTTCAGCCCTGATTCACAAAGTTAAAATCAATCTAAAGGGAAAATGTTGGACCAAAAACGCATGATTGAAAAGTATCAATGTAAAGTTACACTCAGCTGCAAACCTGGCGAAATAGGCGTACAACTTACGGGGTTTTTGTAAGCCCGCATTGTGAGCCACTAAAACCCATCCTTTTACTAAACCGCACCGGGACGTCTCTTAACAGGTAGGGAAACTGAGGCCAGGCCAGGGCTTCCGGCGGGCCCCGTGTGAGGGAGACCCCGTGGCCTCCTGGGGCCGAGTATGAGGCCGCCCTGCAGTCTCCCGGGCCGGGCGTGAGCGGGCCCCGCGGCCTCCCGCCCCGGTACGAGAAGATGCGAGCGGCCTCCCTTAGGCCGGGTGTGAGGGGACACCGGCGGCCTCTCCGGGGATGGGGAAGAGTGTTTCGCTCAATCTCCGGCCCGTGGCGTGTAAAGTGAGGTGGGGAAAAGGAACAGAATGCTGACACCGAGACGAGAGTGACGAAACGCGCAGGCGCAGGAGACGGACGCAACAATAGAAGCGGCGCGGAACGCGGAAAGCGGAAGCAGATGGTCATCATTCAATTGGCTCACATTCGCGGCTGCTCGCAGCGTTTCCCACATGGTCTAGCGGTTAGGATTCCTGGTTTTCACCCAGGCGGCCCGGGTTCGACTCCCGGTGTGGGAAAACAGAAGCGTTTTTTTAAGATTTGAGTGAGAAAGTACTGCCGTGTAACTTTAGATTTTAGAAAGGAGGACACTGAATTATTTATTACAAGCTGCCACACCTCAGGAGAGAAATTAGATCTACAGAGGAGCTATGTTTCAGAACTCCAGAAAGCTGTCAGTTTTACTCAAGGTAATTAATATTTCACAAGAAATAATAATTAAAAACTCCCCTGGGCAAAGAATTTAAGTTTTTGGTCAATCCACTGCTCTTTATTCCCCCACTAAGTATTTCCGGCCTGAGGATAACAAGATGGTGAACAGAAAGGAGAAGATTCCTCCAAGAACCCCCACACAGGATGATCTGATGTCTGGGTTCTCAGGAGGAATAGTAAATTTCATATAGAAATCTGGTTTTAACAGAGGTTTGCACAGGATGTAAAGGGTCAGAGAAGAAACTACATCCATTTAAGGGAACAGTAGGTCTTGGGTGTGGCCTGAGATTCTGAATTTCTAACAAGCTACCAGTTGATGACCTAGCTGGTAAACTCATAGACCACTCTTTGCTTGTTAGATGTGCCTCCAACTGATAGAACCTAATCAGAAGCCAGCTGGTCAGGCAGATGAGAAATGTAGTTCCTAAGATTCAAGCCTAAGATTCAAGAACAAACAGGCATGTGGCTGCTCAACATTTATCATACTTATGTTACTGCTTGTTATCTGCCTGTCTTCTCTAAAAATGTAAGCTGCTGATTTTGAACTTGCAAGACAAATTACCCCAGAAGATACTCGCTTAAAGATAACCATTTTGTTTTTCTCATGATTCAGGAAGTGCTCAGCAATGCCGTTTTCCTGCTTCAGATGACATCCCCTATGGTCACCCACTGGGCTGGACGTAACTGGCGTTTGAGCTAGTACTTCACTATGTGGCATTTCATTTTCCACAGCTTCTTCACGTGCTGTGGGCTCCTTACATGGTGGCTGGCTTCCTAAAGGAAGAAAGCAAGATTGCCACTCCTTTTAAATGCTAGGTTCAGAACTTGCCTAGTGGTATTTTTGCTATGTTGTGTTTTGCTATGTTGTGTTGGTGGGTACAGTTTCAGACCAGGCCAGATTTACAGCATTGGAGAAATAGATTCCACCTTTCAATAGAGGAGAGGGATGTGCACACACACAGAGAAATAAAAATGATGGCCAACTTTGAGACAAGCTCTCACATCTATAAGGTGTGTGTCTTGTTTGCAAGTCTCTTCTAAGTCTAATTCTTTGCTGGGCTTGTTTTAAGTATCCAATGTATATTTGCTGAATGGATGAATGAATGCAGTTCTGAAAATACTTCTCCTGTGAAAGGAATACATTTCCTTCTAATAGGCAGGGAAATGTACAGCGCTTATTATGTTTGGCCACTAGGAAATTGAGAGTCAAATTTAATGCCCAAACACAATAACCACATTCCCTACAGTTTCTCAGGATTGTCTCCCACTGTTCTCTCTCTGGGCTCTGATATTGCTTTCCTATTTTGTCTGTGACTGCTTGTGTGGTTATGACCTATGGTTTTATTTGTGGCCTCAGTAATGGACACTTCATTTTTGCTGATAAAGCACACTCATTCTTTAAAAAACAAGAAAGTAATTTCTGTTCATTGAAGTCCATTTTATTAAAAGTATGGTTTCTCTTTGATGCACTTTGAGAAAGAAACAAAATCAATGAGATTATCATGTGGTACATGAACAAAAAGTGAGATAAAATTGTCTGTGACCTGTTATCCTAATATTTACATTAACTGCAAAAGCCATAGATTCTCCCAGCTGATTCATGCTCACATTTGCTTATCATATGTTCCCTTATTGGGCTATACTTGTTTCACCCTGTTTTGTTTTGCTAATAAAAATAAATCATTCATGGTAAGGTATTAACAAATCCCATGAATTTTTTAAAATGGTGTTAATATTCTATCCACAATAAAATGTAAATAAATGCCCTAGTTTGCCAAGCTGCTATAGAAAATACCACACAATGGGTTGGCTTAAACAATAGGAATTTATTGTCTCATAATTTTGGAGGCTACAAGGCTTTCTTCCTTCTGGGATCAGTGGCATTCTGGTGCTGGCTTGCTACACTCTTTGTGGTTCCCTGGCTTGAATCTCTGCTTCTCATCAGAGGGTGATGTTCTCTCCTTTCTACCTTCTGTGTCCTCCCACTTCATTTTATAGGGCCTTGAGTAATAGAGATTAAGACCCACCCTCATTTAGTTGGGCTACGTCTTAACTAAAATTATATTTTTAAGAGACTCATTCACAATGAGTTCAAACCTACAGGAGTGCAGATTAAGATTAAGAACAGGGTTTTTTTTTTTCTGGGTTAAATAACTCAATCTACAACAATAAGTGTGCAAAAAATATACTACCTAAGAGAGAATACAGAAGCACAAATGTATCACAAGGTTTAAAGTCTGTTCCAAACTTCTTGGCAGCATTGCTACATTGCTTTGATTTTGATTATACAAAAGCAAAGGCCTGACAGCACACACTCTCCTTCAGACAAGATTGAATAGATGATGGAAATCCTGGCCAGGACATTCTGTACTCTTTAGTATGCCCCCCAGTCAGACATCAGCTGTGATAGGACTAAATATCCATGTCTGTAACTACTGCGGTGTAAGACCATCGAGGACTATTTAATGATGTTATTCTAAGTGCCCAACATTGTCAGGCGCTATGAACAACTCAAAAAACATGACCCAATTCTTACCCTCTAAGGTGTTTTTGTAAGGAATCATTAGGAAAAAAAAAAAACATATATATATATATATATATATATATATATATATATATATATATATATCAATAATGCATGCATTCATTTGCTGATTCATTCACACAGGAAAACCTGAGAGTGTTTTTATTGCTCTCTTTCCCTCAGTTTACATTGAGTCAATCATGACATACCCTCTAGTTGATCTTCTAATACAGGAAAGGCATGTCCACACTACCATGGCCTTAGATCTGGGCCCCAAAACAGCCCACATGGAAGATCATCAGCCTTCTATTGGTTTTCTTAATTATTCAATGGGAATATTTTTATTGAAATGCAGTAGCCCTGACACATTCTCTACAATCTTCCACTAATATATTTATGAAGATTTATTTAAAGGACATATCACCAATAGAAACTACAATTTCTTACATGCAGTTTTATCTCCTACAAAGCCAGAAACCAAGAGTGATCCAAACATGATGAGTAGGCTCCCTAGTTATACCACCAGAAATGGAGTTTGTACACTTCCTACGGCAAGCAAATGACAATCAAAGGACAATCTGTCCTCCCTTGACCCACTTTCTTTGCTCTCCTCAACCATCACTTCCACACAAGTTAAAAATATGTGATCTGAAAACAGAACAACAATCTCTCAAAATTAGTGATTCCTGGTGGGAAGCACTGAATGTTGAGGGGGGAAATTAGCCCCTGCAGGGGGTTGCTAGTTTGAAAGGATGTATGTCCCCTAGAAAAGCCATGTTTTAATCCTAATCCCATTTTGTAAAGGCAGGCGTTTCTTCTGATCCCTATTCAGCATTGTATGTTTGAAACTGTAATTAGATCATCTCCCTGGAGATATGATGTAATCGAGACTGGTTGTTAAACTGGATTAGATGACGACATGTCTCCACCCATTTGGGTGGGTCTTGATTAGTTTCTGAAGTCCATGAAAGAGGAAACATTTTGGACATTGGAGATTCAGAGAGAGCAGAGAATGTTGCAGCATCACACAGTAGAGAGTCCATCAGTCAGGGCTTTGGAGATGAAGAAGGAAAATACCTCCTTGGGAGCTTCATCAAACAGGAAGCCAGGAGGAGAAGCTAGCAGATGATGCCATGTTCGCCATGTGCCTTTCCAGATGAGAAAGGAACCCTGACCATGTTCACTGTGTGCCTTTCCAGATGAGAGAGAAACTCTGATTGTTTTCACCATGTGCCCTTCCACTTGAGAGAGAAACTCTGAACTTTATCAGCCTTCTTGAACCGAGGTATCTTTCCCTGGATGCCTTAGATTGGACGTTTCTATAGACTTGTTTTAATTGGGACATTTTCTTGGCCTTAGAACTATAAACTAGCAACTTAAAAATTCCTCTTTTTAAAAGCCATTCTGTTTATGGTATATTGCATTCTGGCAGCTAGCAAACTAGAACAAGGGGGCATGATCAAAGGTACTAGAGGTATTTGCAGGTATTTTTTTTGGTATATTCCAGTATGTACCCTCATTTTCCAAGCATGAAGGATTCCTTCCAATAGGAGTATTCCTTCCAAAAGAGTATTCCCTCTAATCTATTTTGGAGGAAAACACTGAACAAAAGTGTTTAGTGTTATGGTGGGAGCTTTTTGAATTAGACAGAAGTGGTTCCCACCAACCCCAATCTCAGATTCCCTCTTTCCATTTCTAGACCTAGACACTAGAAAAGAAGCCAGGGTTCAAGGTGAGGGAAGGGGAAGGGTGACAGCTGTTCATTGCCTCCTGGCAAATGTATTTTTAAATAAACAAAGTACCATGGTGGTAGAAGAGACCTAGAGAAATCTGGAAGCCGCACAGATTCAGGACCATGGTTTCCTGTGTAGTCAGAGCCAGGAGAAGACACCAGTGAAGGCTGGCCAAGTTTCCTGGGAAAACAGCCTGCTGCCCTGGGACTGAGCAAGGAGCTCCACATGCCACTCTGCTGTCCAGCTGGAGAACTGAGAAGGGGAGGAAAAGTACATTCGTGAATACGAGTTAGCACATCTCTCACTATTGAAGATGAGAAAATGCTTCAATATGGGGCCTGCTGCAAAACACTATGAATAAGGAGTAACAATACCACCTGAAGACTTAGAGGAAAAGCAGGCCCATGAAGATTATTTTAGAAACAACAAACTCATGTAGACAACCATTTGCTTTCCTAAACTGTCTGCAAAAGTTTGACCTTGATGAAACATGAGCACTAATCTATGAAAGGAAAAGGAATTAAGATGAAAAGGAAAATGTATTAGAAAAGAAGATACTGTGAATGTAACAAAATGACAAATGCAGAATGAAAACACTACCACAATGGGTCAAAAGCAGAATCAATGCTGCAGAGAACTGAATCTATCCTATGGAGGAAGGAACCAAAATGGTCTCAGAAGTAGAGGGAAATATATAGACATGAATACATAGAAGTCAATGTTCTTAATTTCAGAGAGAAGAACACAGAGCTGAGATCTAACGATTAATTTTTCGTGAAGCAAAACTATAGAACTTAGAAAATGAGTTATAATCATAGAAATAAAGAACAAAAATAATATATAGCTGAACAAAGCTCATTGAATTCTAGGCAAAACCAAAAATTAGCATACCATATGATATAAAAATCCATAAACTACTTAAATGAGTTATCACTTCACATCCACAAGGATGGCTATTATTTAAAAATGGAAAATTAACAAGTGTTGGAGATGATGTAGTGAAAATGGAATTCTAGTGCATTGTTGGTGGGAATGTAAAATGATGTAGCCATTGTGGAAAGCAATATGATCATTCCTTAAAAATAAAATTTAGAATTACCATATGACCAGCAATTCCACTTCTTGATATATGCCTATAGAAAGTGAAAACAGGATTGCAAACAGACACTTGTACACCAATATTTATAGCAGTATTCACAATAACCAAAAACTGGAAGCAACCCAAATATCCATCAATAAATGAATGGATAAACAAAAGATGTGCACACTCACAATGGGATATTATTTGGCCATAAGAAATAATGAAGTTCTGAGGCATACTGCAACATGGAAGAAACTTGAACACATTTTGCTTAGTGAAATAAACAAGACATAAGGACAAATCCTGCATAACATCACATAAGAGATGTCTAGAAATAGCAAATTTGCAGAAACAAAAGTTAATTAGTGATTACCAGAGAGAGGGAAAGAAGAGGGGAAGCATCCATTTGGAGCTCGGCTTTTTCTAGATAGAAAAAGTACATTATCCATGTATCGATCTGGGTTTTGGTCCAGAAAATAGAGCTACTACAAAAAAACCAAGATGTACTGTAAGAGTTCGGGCCTATGAAATTGTTGGGGATGTGGGGAGTGACGAGCTGCAGTAGAACTGAAGTACCTTCCAAATCTCACTCTGCATTCCTCACATGCACAAATCACATGGGAAAGGAACCCCTTAGGGATAGGAAGTCTGAAAATGCAATCCCTGGCTTCTCTCTCATAACCCCCTTCCCTGTGTGCGAAATAGAGGACAGAGGTCAGGAATACAAAGTTATGTAAACAAATGAACAAAGAACACAGATCACCTGCAAAAACACAACCAAGCAAAATGAGACAGGTTGGTGTTTTCAGTACAACATAGGAAAACTGGACAAGGTTTACAAAGCTTCAAAGGGAGACGTTTAGGATCCAAGTGTTTTACCATGAGTCAAATATGCAATGCCACTCATGTTCTTTAAAATATTCTCAAGCCAATCAAAGAATCAATCAAAATTAAGAACTCAAAATCTTTTGGATCTTAAACTTAAACTAGTTAAATACTTTAATCAATGGATTCTGCAATCAGAATGTAAACCTAAGTACTAAATTCCTTCCCTCCTTTTATTGCTCCTATATTTTAATCCTTACCCAGTACCAGAAAATACATTTCGCAAGTCATTTCATTTTCCTACAGTTCAGTTGTAATTTCTCACCATGTTTCACAATGAGTTAAAATTATTATTGCTTTCAGCACTTGCCCTCCTCATGTCAACTACTATCTCAAAGGAGTTTAAATTCTTCTGTTGGTATTGCTTTAAAAATTATACAGATTATGTTCTCAACTATTTTTAAGTGTTCTTAGAAAGAGGACAAAATAGAAAACAAAAATGTTAATGGAAATCTCTGAATTGTGGATGACTTTTATTTTCTTCTCTATACATTTCTGTATACTTTCCAAATTTTCATAATGAGCAAGCATTGATTTCATAATATGAAACATACATATAAAAGATCCAGTGGTTCCCCATTAGCCTGCCTGTAAACACGATATACAGGACACTCCACAAACTTCATGCTAACCCTCTCTGCAGCCTTGCCCTCAATTTCTCCTCCTTACACACCTGCATTCCAGGCATACTTCATTTCTAGCAGGCCTCTTTGAATTAGAACAAATGCTCTCTTTTCTACCTTGCTAACTCTCTCTCCTTAAGCTTCCATTCAAGTTTCATTTTCTCCAGAAAATCTTTCCTGAATGCCCAAAGTCTGGGAATCCTCTGTTTTCCAATATTCTACTAAGCACATACCTCTATTATAGTGTTTGCTTTGTTGTGTCATGTTGGTTTGACCATTTATGATGCCCTCTAGATGCCAAGATTTTGAAAGCAGGTACTGTATCTCATCATCTTTGTTGTAAGCATACCTACCTGATTATTGAAACAAGGTCCGTCCCTAAAAGTGTTTAATAAATGAATGAACTAACATTATTATAATTCAGTGAAACCCCTATTAAAGTCGGCCAGAAAGGGTGCAGGTTTTTTTTTTCATTCATTTCTTTATTTTAACAAAATGCATCAAGCCCATTCCAGGTGCCAAGAAATGAGCTAAAAGAAAGGACATTTCTTTTGCCTCAAGCAGCTCACAGTCTAATAGGGTAGATGAGCTATTAATAAGCATACGCTATATGCTTGTGGAGAGTTTGCAGAGATATAGCCACATGGTGCCATGGAATCAAACAGGAGGACACCTAACCCATACTGGCAGTGAGAGAGTGAAGCAAACAAAACAAAATGATAATTATTTGGAAAAGCTCTACCAGTTTGGCACACCATAGATTGTTATATAAGAAAAAGACTCCACTATCCATACAATGTGGATTTATTCACATTTTTCATATTCTCTTTTAAAAGTGTTTCCCTTTGTTTCTGTGTCCCTATGGCGTTGCTCCGAGGCTCTAAATAAATAGGTGCATCATAGACTGCACAACCCAGATTAAAGAACTTGAGGTAGCCATGCTTAAAGCTGACGGCTGGGGTGTAGCATTGAAAGTTTGAAGACCTGGGTTTTTATCTCAGTTCCACAACCTATGGGTTTTGTGATTTCACCCACATTGTCCTCAATTTCCACAACTGTATTCCCTTCCTGTGTCTATCATACAACCAATTCTCTTGTCTAGACATGGCTGGTACATTTTAATATCTGTAAATGCCCAACAAAGCACCTACCCTGTCTTCTGATGCAGGGAGCTCTGCTGGCTAATAATTCACAACACTGAAGCATCTCATTCTGCTAAAATAAATAGGTTACCAAAGGGGATATATATGTTTTCATCTTACATAGTAAATATTAAAACGCTTACCCTGAAACACCAAAAATAAAACCTTTATATGGATTTTTTTTTAAGCCAGTGGTTTTAGATGTTATACAACTGCTTTCCTTTGTGGTACCTGCTGTATTTTTAGCTTTGCTTTGATGACTGCCACCAGAGACAGTTGTTGCCAGAATTCTGAAGAGCTTGCGGTGCATACATTTATTATGCGATTTCGGATAGCCACCATCAGTCATTTTTGCTCACGGTGGAGTTCTGCTTTCCAGTGGTTCTCTGCATTCCTTATTAGTTATCCCAGTGTTGGAAAAACAAATCAGCAAGCTAGGTTCCTGACTTACCACACTAATCTATTGTTCAATGATAACGTTCCTTACTGAGCTGCATTAATTAAAAGCAATCTCCACAAGAAGCCTGATACTTCAAGTGTCATTTGTCACAACAACCTGATGTTCTTTTCTTTCTGTCATTTTTAGAACTTTGGTTACCATGGTAACCAATAACAGCTCTTATATATAGCATCACTTATATTCACTTGGTTTGTTTTATTTCTTCTTTTTTTTTTTTTAACCATCAGGAAGACAAGCTGCTTTTTTCTCATTTTAACAAAGCTCATAATGTGGTGGAATAATCAGGCATAATTATAGGTTGATCCACAAAGGAATATTACATTTTAAATGAAAAATTATTATCTTCCATCTGCATATTAAGAAGCTCTGCTTAAAAAAATAAAATCTCTGAGAAGAAGTGGGGTCCAGGCTCAGTCTCCCAGGTAACAGCTCATTAGAAGTCTGTGGGCCTAGAATGTAATTAGCATCCTATAAAACAACAAACAAAACAGCTGCAGGTAACAGGAAAATGCAGGTATGCATAATAAGCAATATTCAGCTTTAAGTTGGCCCCTGTGTCATTCAGGGATTGTGGAGCTACCTCAGTCTCCATCCCTTCCAGGGTCCCAAACACATCCCACCCATTGCCTTAATACCAGTCCCATGCAGTAAGGACAAAATCTTCTTGGGACTAGCAATTTGGAAAAAGTAAGCTTCTGCAGAATACAAAAAAAAAAACATTTTAGAAGATTCCAAACTACCTAACAAACAGACAGAGTTGGAAGTACCATGAACAAACACTGGATGCAAAGTCAATGCCTAGCCAAACAATCTCCATAACTGGCCACCCTGTACCCATGGGCAGCTCACAATTCTTCCCCAAATCCCTTTACCTTCCAGTACAGCCGGCAACATTTTTTTTCTCATGATAAGCCAAATAGTTTCTTCTCTTCTACTTCTAATTGTAAGCCTCTAGACAATATTGATCTTTTCTTCTTTCTCCCAACCAATCGTACTCACTGGAAATAAGTCCAAGTCCTGTTTCCTTGGGACTAGACACTTCTAACACTAGCTCTTGGTGGCCTTTCAACTTCTTTTCTAATCTCCATTATTCTTATGGGCATACCACACATGAATTAAGAATATGCCCTCCTTTCATTCAGTTCAGCATATACTTATTTGACATTTACTAAATGCCAAGCCATTTATGAGGCACTGTAGAGAAAATGATGAACAAATCTAGGTTCCTGTCTGAAAAGCTTTCAGTCTTGAAGGGTGGGGGAGCAATACAAAAGCAAATAATATTAGTATAATTCAGTAACAATGAGGTTTGCACGGCCCAGGCAGGAGAACAAACTACTTAAGAATATGTGGGGTTTCCAGAATATAACAATGTCTGCTATGAATCTTTAAAGGTAAGAAATGTTTAACTAATCAAAGAAAAATGATGGATAAAGGCATTCCAGGTCAAGGAAACAGCTTGGATGAAGGTCCAGTTTTGGAATGTCAGAGGCTGGTCAGAAAAATAAAACAGTGCAGGGACGTTGAGAAGTGAATGCGAATTGTGTCTGAAGATTCTTGCTTGTTTTACAAAGAAGTTGTATCATTATTTGGAAAACAATGATGAGCCATTGAAGGCTTTCAGGCTGGGGAAAGATGTGTTTGGATTTGTTTTTATATTAGAATGCTTTATATGCTTGGGTCTATGAATGTTTCCTGGTAGATTAAGTTTGTTTCTGTAATTGAGTGGTATTTAAAAGCAGAGGTCATAATTTCAACTTCTTTTATATAAATCACAATGTAGGTTTCCAGGAAGATGGCAGAATAGGATAGGCTCAGTTCTCCCCTGCTCCAAGGAACAGCCAGAGAAATGACAGAAATACAACTGGGACAGGAGTTTCAGGGTACAAATAGCCTGAGAGGGTCTTCTACACTACATAGGAAGATCCTGAATGAAAAAGCTATGGAATTGACACTTAGAGAACTGGGTGAGTGGGCTCCATCGGGACTCCACCGAGGACAAGAGGCTGTGTCCAGGAAAGTGCCTGCCATCACAGTTAGCTTGGGATATCAGCCCCTCCAACTCTTCAGCCCGCAGCTCACTTGGAGAATACCAAAACCAGTGCATGAGTTTTCCCAGCTCATAGAGACCATCAACATAGGTCACTAAGCATGCTGCTGCCCTTTCCATACAGAGGCCCAGAGGCCTCAGGAGTGCATGGACAGGGAAATAGGACAAGTAAGCAAGCCAGCTACACCCCTTAACTGCCCCATGCCTATGGGAACATGCACACCACCCCCTCTATGCCCCATGCCCCAAGTTACATATCCCCCTGTACCCTATGCACCTGAGCCCTGTCCCCTACCCAAGCACTCTGCCTGCCCCTGTGCCCCATGCATGTGTGCATCTGTGCCCCATTTCTCGTGCTCCAAACACCTGTGCCACACCCTCCGACCCCCATACCCCACCTCCCAACACACATGCATTGTCTGCCCACCCTCTATTCCTGGCCAGCCCCGACTCTTGCACCCTATGCATGTGTGTACTCACACCCCATCCCTCCTCGCACCTGCACCACACATCTGTGCCATACCCTCCTGTGCTCTGCACCTCCTTGCCCCCACTCCCTGCAACCCTGTACCCTGTGCACCTGCACAAGCCCCAAGACCCATCTCATGCCACAACCTGACTCATGTACCCTGTTTAACATCCAGCCCCAGCAACCCTCGCACTGTCCCCAATGACCCTGCACCCTGTACCCCATGCTCCCGGGCACTAGCGTAGTGCTGCACCCTGCACCTAGTCCTGTGCTGTGCCCCACCATTGCACCACTATGCCCTGTGCCACGCCACATGCCTTCCCCCATGCCCTTCCTGCAAATACAAAACCTTAGACAACTGAGGGAAATCAATTTCCAAAGTAACGCTGTCAAGATAATTAAATGCCATGAAGTCAACAGAAACTCACAAAGCATATGAAGATTCAGACAGATATAGCCCAGCCTAATGACCAAATTAAAACACTGGAGAATATACAGTCTTTGGAAAATGTAATCAAAGATGTTCATACAAATCTGCCAAATAAATTCAGTGGGTTGGCTAATGACATAAAAGGATAGCAAGAAGACACTAGAAGAGCATAAAGAAGAATTTGAAAGAATAAGTAAAATAATAGCAGATATCACAGAGATGAAAGATACTATAGACCAAATCAAAAATATACTAGAGACAAAAAATAGCAAATTTGAGGAGGCAGAAGAAAGAATAAGTGAAGTAGAGGACAGAACAACTGAATTCAAATGCACAAAAGAACAAATTCCAAAAAAATGGAAAAATTTCTCAGAGAAATTATGGAAACATAAAGTATGCAAATACAAGAATCATTGCTGTCCCAGAAGGAGAAGAGAAAAGAACTAGGAAGAACAGTTAAGGAGATAATGGGGGGAAATTCCCAACTCTTATAAAAGCCATAAATTTGCAAATCAAAGAATCCCAAATAACCACAAATAGAATAAATCCAAATAGACCTATATCAAGACACTAATCAGTCTGTTAAATGTTAAATGTTGAAGAGAAGCAGAAAATACTGAAAGCTGCAAGAGAAAAATTACTCACCATATACAAAGGAAACCACATAAGCCTGAGTTTGGACTACTCAGCAGGCATCATGAAGGTGAGAAAACAGCGGTCTGATATATTTGAGATCCTGAGAGAGAAAGACTTCCAGCCAAGAATTCTTCAAAACTGAAGGAGAGATGAAAATTTTCACAGAGAAAGAAAGGCTGAGAGAAATTTTCAAGAAGATACTAGGCCTACAAGAAATGCTAAATGGAATTCTGTTGGCTGAGAAAAAAGACAAGAGGGAGGTCTGGAGGTGAGCACAGAATTGAAGAATACCAGTAAAGGTAACTTGAAGGATAAAAAGAGAAAGAGAAAAAAAAAAAAATATAGGCCTGACAAATGAAAACAAATGGATAAAATGGTAGATTCAAGAAATGCTTTTACAGTGATAACTTTAAATATTAACAGACTAATCTCAACAGTTGAAAGATACAATTGGTAGAATGGATTAAGATATATGATCCATCTATATGCTACTTACCAGTACATACAAATTGACTGAATGTGAAAGATTGGGAAAGGATATTCTCTGCAAGATGTAACCAAAAGAAAGCATATATACTAGCTATACTAGTATCATAACAACAATCATAAATGTTTATGCTCCCAATCAAGGAGTTTCAAAGTACATGAGGCAAACACTGCCAAAATTGAAGGTAGCACTAGACATTTCAACAGTAACAGTGGAAGACTTCAATACACCACTCTCCTCTATAGACAGAACAACCAGATAGAAGAACAAGGAAATAAAGAACTTAAACAATTTGATAAATGAATTAGACCTAAAAGTCATGTATAGATTATTACACCCCAGAACATCAGGATATCCATTCTTCCCTAATGCTCATGGAACGTTCTTCAGAATAGATCACATGCTGGGGCACAAGTCAGGTCTTATAAATTTTAAAAGATTGAGATAAATCAAAGCATTTTCTCTGATCACAATGGAATGAAGCTGGAAATCAATAATAACCAAAGAACCATAACTTTCATAAATATATGGAGATTAATTAATGCACTCTTAAACAACCAGTGGGTCAAAGAAGAAATTGCTAGCAAAATCAGTAATTTCGGGGACAAATGAAAATGAAAATATAACATGTCAGAACTTCTGGGAGGTGGTAAAGGCAGTGCTGAGAGGAATGTCTTCCAGAAAACCACTTTGCTCATATGTGGCCTCTCTCTCTCTCTCTAAGCCCAACTCTGCCAGTGAAATCATTGCCCTCCCTTCTACATGTAACATGATATCCAGGGGTGAAAATATGTAGAAACCATATAGGTCATAAAGGTTTAACAGAGAATATATAAACAACTCTTACAACACAGCAACAAAAAAAGCGAGAATCCAAGTTTTAAAATACTTAAACTTTTCTCCAAAGAAGATATACAAATGCAAGGTAAGCATATACAAAGATACTCAACCTCAATAGAGAGTAGGGAAATGCCAATGAAAACTGCAAAGAAATATAACTTCACACCCTCTAGAAAAGTTACGTTTTTTTTTTTTTAAGGAAAATAATGAATGTCGGAAAGGATGGAAAAAAAAAAAAAAAAAAAAAAAAAAAAAAAAAAAAAAAAAAAAAAAAAAAAAACATAAAAAAAAATTTAATTTTTTTTTTTTAAAAAAAAAAAAAAAAAAAGGGAAAGAAAAAAAAAAAAAAAAAAAAAAAAAGAAACAGGGTGGTGCGACGGTGGCTCAGCAAGGCAGAATTCTCACTTGCCATGTTGAAGACCCGGGTTTGATTCCCAGTGCCTGCCCATGCCAAAAAAAAAAAAAAAGAAACCTCAGACATTGTTGCTGGAAATGTAAAATGATGCAGCCATTTTGGCTATTCTTCAGATGGTTAAATATATAATTGCCATATGACCATGTAATCCCTCCTCCAGGTTTATACCCCAAATTATTGAAAACACAAATTTGAACAGATATGTGCACACCAATATTCATAGTAGCATTATTCTCAACTGCCAAGTGGTGGAAGGCACTCAAGTATCTATCAAGTGATGAATGGATAAGCCAAATGTTATTTCTGCATAAAATAGAATATTAATTCAGCTGAAAAAGTAATATAGCTCTTATATGTGCTTTAAAGTGTATGAACGTTTCAGATATCCATTTTTGTGAAAAAAGCCATACATAAATTGATAAATACTATATGTGCTCACTCAAATGATATGATTAGAATACCCAAATTCATATTCAGAAACTAGAATGCTGGTTATCAGTACAGGGATGAGGTTAGGAAATTGGAAGTTGATGCTTATTTTGTAGAGAGTTACTGATTGGGTTGATGGAATAATTTTGGTAATGGGTGGTGGTGGTGGTAGCACAACAGTGCAAATGTGATTAAAACCAAGAATTGCATATTAAATTTTGTTGAATGTTTTTAAAGCATCAATCAAAATTATCAAGTGATTTTTACCCTTGCAATTTGTTAATATACAATATTATATTGATAGATTTTCTTATGCTGAGCCACTTTTGCATTCTTGGCATGAAGTCCACTTGGTTGTGATGTTTAATTGTTTGAATATATCATTAGATTCAACCTGCTAAAAATTTTTTTGAGAATTTTTGTATCTGTATTCATTAGGGAGATTGGTCTGTAATTTTCATTTCTTATAGCATCTTTATCCAGTTTTGGTATTAGAGTGATGCTAGCTTCATAAAATGAGTTAGGTAGTGTTCCTATTTCCTCAAATGCTTTGGAAGAATTTGAGCAAAATTGGTGTCAGTTCTCTTGAAATGTTTGACAAAATTCCCCTATGAAACTGTCGCTGGGCTTTTCT
This sequence comes from Myrmecophaga tridactyla, assembly GCA_004026745.1. Lineage (NCBI taxonomy): Eukaryota > Metazoa > Chordata > Mammalia > Pilosa > Myrmecophagidae > Myrmecophaga > Myrmecophaga tridactyla. The sequence continues at coordinate 42,925 of PVIY010012977.1, forward strand.
TTGTAAGAAGATTTTTGTTAACTGATTGAAACTCTTTACCTGTAAATTAGTTTGTTAAGATCTTCTATTTCTTCTTGAGTCAGTGTTAGTAGTTCATATATTTTGAGAAATTTGTCCATTTTATCTAAGATGTCTAATTTGTTAGTATATAGCTTTTCATAATACCCTCTTATGATTTTTTAAATTTCTTCAGGATCCATTTTAACTACCTCCTCTTATTTCTCATTTTGTTTATTTGCACCCTCTCTTTTTTCTTCTTTGTCAGTTTAGCTAGGGAGACGTCAATTTATTGATTTTCTCATAGAACCAACTTTTTAGTTTTGATGATACTTTGTAATGTTTTTTTTGTTCTCCAGTTCATTTATTTCCTGCTTTAATCTTAGTTATTTATCTTCTGTTTGTTTTGGAGTTAGTCTGCTGTACATTCTCTAGTTCCCCCAGGGGAACAGTTAGGTCTTCAATTTTTGCTCATTCTTATTTTTTAATATAGTCATTTAGGGTGATAAATTTCCCTCTTGTACTGTCTTTGCCACATCCCATATTTTCTGATATATTGTATTTTTGTTTTCTTTCATCTCCATGTATTTAACAATTTCTCTAACTTTTTTTTCTTTGACCCACTGATTATTTAAGAATGTGTTGCTTAATTTCCATATGTTTGTGAAAATTCTGGTTCTTTGGTGATTAATTTCTGGCTTGATTCCATCATGATTAGATAAAGTGCTTTGAATAATTTCAATCATGTAAAAATTATAAAAACCTGATTTGTGTCCCAGCATATGATCTGTCCTAGAGAATGTTCCATGAACGCTAGAGAAAAATATATATCTTGACATTGTGGGGTGTAATGATCTATATATTTTTTAGGTCTATTCTATCACATTACCTAAATTCTCTATATCCTTACTGATCCTCTGCCTGGTTGTTCTATTCAAAGAGCAAAGTGGTGTATTGAAGTCTCCCACTACTAGTATTGAAACATATATTGCTCCCTTTAGTTTTGCCAGTGTTTGCCTCATGTGGCTTAGAACTCATTGATTCAGAGCATAAACATTTATGATTGTTAACTCTTCTTGGTGAATTGTCCCTTTTATTAATATATAGTGTTCTTCCTTGTCACTTATGACATCTTTACATTTGAGGTCTGTTTTATCTGATATTAGTATGGCTACTCCTGCTTTCTTCTGTACAACTTGCATAGACCATCTTTTCACTTTCAATCTATTTATATTCTTGAGTCTAAGATGAGTCTCTTGTAAACAGCATAAAATGGATCATATTTTTAAATCCATTCCACCATTCTCTATCTGGTGAGTTTAGTTGATTAATGTTCAGAGTTATTACTATAAGGACAGTTTTTGAATCTCCCATATTACGCTTTAGATTTTGTTTTTCAGATCTTTATTTTCTCTTCCCTCTCTCTCTTTTTTTTTTTATCCTTAAGTTATCCTTACTAATACTCTTCAATTCTGTACCCTATTCCAGACCTCCCTTTCCTGTCTTTTTTTTTTTGAACCAAAAGAGTTCCCTTTAGAATCTCTTATAGGGCAAGTCTCTCTTGTCAGCAAATTCTCTCAGCCTTTGTTTATCTATGCAGATTTCATTCTCTCCCTCAATTTTTCAAGACAACTTCACAGGACAAAGAATTATTGGTTGAAGTCATTCTTGTTCAGAATCTTAAATATATCATGCCACTGCCTTTTAACCTCCATGTGCCTGTTGAGTAGCCTGAGGTCAGTCTTATGTGGTTTCTCTTATATGTAGTGAATTTATTTTCTCTTGTTGCTTTCATGACTTTTTTCTTCTCTTCAACATTTGACATTCTCATTAGTATGTGTCTTGGAGTAAGCCTATTTTAATTTATTCTATTTGTAAACGTTGGGAGGTTTTCTCCCATAATCTCTTCAACTAGTCTTCCTATCCATTCTCCTTCTGGGATATTAATAATTATTACATTTGTGTGCCTTGTGTTGTCTGTTATTTCCCTGAGATCTAGTTTCATTTTCTTCCATCTATCCTGCCATTTGTTCTTTTGTGCATTTGAGTTCAATTTCCTATCTCCTAATTTGCTTATTCTTTCTTCTGCCTCTTCAAATCTGCTGATGTGTATCTCTAAAGGTACACTTTTAATTTCCTCTGCAGTATCTTTCATCTCTGTAAGATGTTACTATTTTTCTATCTATTCCTTAAATTATTTTTTGTGCTCTTCCAGAATCTTCTTAATATCCTTTTATTTCACTACGAACATCCTTGATTAGTTTTTCCAAATTCTATGTCCTCTCTGGTGCTTTAATTTGGTCATTTGGTTGGGTCGTATCTGCCTGACTCTTCATGTGTTTTGTGACCTTCTAGTGCACACAAGGCATTTGATTATCTTAATAAGATTATTTTGTAACTTGATTTACTTCTTTGTCTAAGTTTTTGTATCTACTTCCTTTGAAAATTGCCATTTGAGATTTGTGGGTCCTTCCCCACCAAATTAAGTCACAGAGCTCATGGGGGCATTGCAATTCTACTTAAGGTTCTATAGAAAGCTAGGCAGGTAGACAATTTGCCAGACTGCACTCTCCACTTCTTCCTGACAGATGGTGTTCTTGAACCACCTCTTCTCTTTAGGCCCATTTCACCCTCACTGCATGTGTCAGCTGCGCTGAGTGGAGAATTGACGTAATTCTGTTCAGTGCCACTGTTTTAATTGTTGGTTGAAAGCCACCAATTCTGGGGTTGAGGATGGGCAGCATGCCCCTATGCATAGACACTGCTTGTGTGTCCAATAGATCTAGTGACCCCCAGATTCTCACTTGGGATGATTTTGGGCTGTGAGACTGGGTATTTCAGTTCCCCTGACCACAGCCTATCCAGAAATATCTGGCAACTGATTATAGCATTCAATTTGGCTGGCTTCCTTGGCCTTACCTTGCTGTCTGCACATGCCTGAGGTCTCTGGGCCTCTGTGGGGGAAGGGGAGCAATGTCAAGACCCAAACATGTTTTCACTGACTGTTGGACCTGAACTACTGTGTATCTCCCCCTCCTCCCCAGAGTTGGACCACCCAGTTTCCACAAAAAAAGACCAAGCACCCACAGCAGCCTGTCTGAGGATAAGGGAGCAGGCTTTATGCCCTAACCAAAAGGTCTCTGTGCATAGGGAGAGCAAGTCTGCTGGCTTCCAAGTTCCCCACAGGAGCTCCCGGCTATGGAGCTGTGAGGGAAGACCTTTCAAGCTTTGGTGGTAAGCTGGTATTATAACTGAGTACTCTCATCCCATTCTCTTTGTTCCAATTTCTCCATTTTCATTCATGACCTCCCTTTCCAGGGTAGAATATTCTCTCTGGTTGCTCATTCCCTGGAACCACTGTCCCACTTTTTTTTTATGTATAGTCTCTCATTGTTGCCTGGAGCCAGGTAGGGTGAACTCAGCCTCTCTTATTCCTCCATCTTCCTGGAAGTTCTGCCAATTGATTTTTCACAAGAATACCAAGACTGTTCAATGGTGAAGGAATAATCTCTTCAACTAGTGGTACTTGGAAAAGTCAATATCCACATGCAAAATAATATAATTGTATCATACTTTACACCATATAAAAGTCAACTTTAAATGAACTAATGGCTTAAATGTAAGATCTAAAACTGAAACTCTCAGAAGAAATAATCATGACCTTAGATTTGGCAATGGATTCATAGATATGACACCAAAAGCATGTGCACCACAAGACAAAATATATCACTTGGACTTAATAAAAATTAAAAACTTCTGTGCATCAAAGAATATTATCAAAGAAGTGAAGAGGCAGCCTACAGAATGAGGGAAAATATTTGCAAATCATATATCTATAAGGATTTACTATCCAAAAATATACAAGGAATTTTTACCACTCAATAAAAAACAACCCAATATAAAAATGAATAAAGGACTAGAATAGACATTAATCCAAAAGAGATATATTCTGATGGCCAGTAAGTACATGAAAATATGCTCAACATCATTGGTCATTAAGGAAATGCAAATCAAAGCACAATGAGGTACCTCTTTACACCCAATAGAATGGTATGGTATGGAGAAAAATGAAAAATAGCAAGGGTTAGAAAATGATGTAGAGAAATTGGAACTTTCTTATGTTGATAGAAGGAATGTAAAATACTTTATCCACTGTAGGAAGAAATTTGGCAGTTACTTGGGAAGTTAAATATAGAGTTACCGTACGACCCAGCAATTCCATTCCTGGGTATATACCTCTAAAGAATTGAAAACAGGTACTCAAATAAATAATTGTATACACATGTTCATAGTAACAGTATTTACAATAACCAAAAGATGGGAACAGGCCAACTTTCCATCAGTGGATAAATGGATAAACAAACTGATACACATACTACAATGGACAATTATTTAACTGTAGAAAGGGCTGTGGGTGAACGGGTAGTTCAGTGGTAGAATCTTCACCTGCTATGCAGGAGATCTGGCCTATGCATGCCCCCCCCCAAAAAAATGTTGCAAACAAAATTCCCTATGACATACATATCAGATATCTGCCTCTGTGTGTGTGCATGTATAAGTATAGAGATACGTATTTGCAGGGAGACATATTAAAAAGAAATGTGCTGGGTGGGCCACGGTGGCTCAGCAGGCAGAGTTCTCACCTGCCATGCCAGAGACCTGGGTTCAATTCCCAGTCCCTACCATACAAAAAACAAAAATGGAATGTGCCACAAAACTACTGTAATTAAAACAGTGCAGAATTAGCAGAAGGAAGGACACATACCAATAAGAGATATGATGTGTGAAACAAGCCAGACGCAAAAGAACAAATATTTTATGTTTTTCCTTATATGAGACATTTATAATAAACAAATTCATAGAGACAGAAAGCAGAATAATGATTAGCAGATTTGAATCTCAGCCTGGCTGGCTTTTTAATGGAAGAAATGTTGTCCTAGCCGCTACAGGTGGCCACGGGCCAGTGTGCAGTTGGCTGTGTTTTATCATGGAGTCTAGAGAATAGAGAGCCTGTCTACCAGACAAAAGAAAAAAAAAAAAGATAAATAAAGAGGGGCAGAGAGGCATGAAACCAAGAAATTCCTGTCTACAGATGATTCCTTGAGTTATCATCAGAAGTTGGATTCAATAAGAGACCCTATAACTCAGTAATTCTAGCTTTGTTTCTTTTTCACAGAAGTAATTTGTGGATTTCAACCTATACATTCCACTTTTGCAGACAAGAAATCATAAATCATGTATGATTTAACTATGAAAACATATTTAATAGATATTTTCTATGCACTCTTGAAAAGTATTCATTCTAAGAGATCTGATCACGAAGGTTGATACCGAGAAATGACTATGTTAATACTATTATTTTTTATTGATTGCTATCACCAAAAAAAAAAAAAAACAATGGACTTATAGTAACCACAGCAACAGTTACTTGTCCTTGTACACAAGGTCCAAATAATAAGATAGAAAGCAGAATATGGCCATAAGACAGCTCATGGTGAAGTGGAGAATAATTTCTTAAATAAATGAAGAATAATTTCTCCTTAAAAAAGGACTATGTAAAGAAAAGTTCAGGTCATAAAATCTGACTTTTAATTTACACAGCTTTTTAAATATATCTTTAATGCTTTATAAATATACAAACATTCACTGAATTTTTAATTTAATACTGTTAAAATAATTTTCATATTTTTTTCATTTCCCATATTCATTTGCAAATGCTAAAAGTGCAGTTATGTAGAACTAAAACATTATGTATTCCACAATAATATGTGGCATTTGATTTATCCACAAAAAATTTTCCAGAACAAAATTGGTTTTTTGGAGTATGGATCCTTCTATATAACAGAGAAGTCTGCTTCAGCCATCTTTCAAGGTTGGGGGAAATTTTTTAAATCGGAGGAAAGCCATTTTGACACAGGACTTAGTTGTAAATTATAGATTCAAAATCTTCAGTTCTATTCCTTAAGGTATAGGAGATGAAAGACAGTAGTTTATATTATATCTGTCAACTGACTGATACTATAGCAAGGAAAGAAAACACCAAAGTCTAAACCAGACATTGAATAAATGAAAGAATGATCAAATTAACAGGCGCCAGATATTGTTTGCACCTAAGTCCATTTTATCATTGAAAATTAGGTGGAATAAGATACAGCTGAAGCAGAATTTGTTCAGAGGATGATTCTTAGCTATGGAGATGATTCTACTGTGTGTATGTTTAAGTATTCATTGAGATAAAGGTACATATTTAAAACTGATAATTGTACCCTCCCTGACTTTACTCGCTTAAAACAACACACTGAAATTTGAAATGGCAGTCTAGGTTTTCTCATGACCATTTGTCAGCTTTTAATGAGGAAAATAGTGGCAGAAGTAACATAGGAGGAGAGAGAAAGTCAAGTAACTTATTTCAGTGTATGTATGTGTGCGTTTGTAAGGAGGTGTGAATGGCAAAATTATAGGTGAACAGAAAGATCGCAGCTCTAAAAAGATCACAGATTTGTAAGAGATTGAACAGAAAAACTGAAGGTGTTTTCCTTAAAGTACTAGAAATATAATGACAACTGTTCAAAGTGCCCAGTGTAGGAAGACTTATTATCCTCCAGTCATGTACTCTTTTTAGTGATATATCCAGAGTTCAAGAAACACAAAGTAAAGTCATAGCCATGGACAAATTTCCTTGTAAATGCACACATCTGTGATCATGCAAGCTTATCTTCCAGATATAGTTCAGCACTCTTTAGGGTACGAGACTGAAAGAATTGTTTCCTGAAAGAGAAAGGATCCAATTTTATATCCCCTATCGTAATTAACATGTCACTTTCACCTAGTGGGTACTCTCCAATTGTGTTGATTGAATTGGTCACTAGAGTAAACTGCCTTTAAGAATTAAAATAAATAATCTGGTATGAAATATGTAAAGTCAATCCTTAGCTTAGCAAATTCAAGTCTATCATCCTATCTTATTTCATTCTTTTTTTTCCCTATTTCTCAAACCTTTTATTGTTTTCATAATAAAACGATAAAATTAGAGGAAAACAAAGTAATACATGAACCTATAGGCAATTTGAAAATGTAGACCAGTAAGTAAATGAACAAAATGAAAATCACTTGATTTTACCTCCCAGAGAACCCATGTTATTATTTAGGTTAAATACCTTCCAATGTTTTTTTTCTGTTTATATCTAATTTTTTTGATAGTCCATATTCTTTATATGTATTTTTTAACTTTTTTATTATATGATGTAACATATATACAAAGCAAGAAAGAAAAAAAGTGATAGTTTTCAAAACATTCTTCAACAAGTAGTTACAGGGCAGATCCCAGCGTTTGTCATGGGCTACCATACCATCCTCTCAGATTTTTCATTATAGCTGCTCCAGAACATAGGAGGGTAGAAGGAATAAATATTTTTTATGATCACAATTAACTTCTTTTCTTTTCTGTGAAAAATAGCATATATACAAAAAAGCAATGTATTTCAAAGCACAACACCACAATTCTTGTAGAACATATTTCAGAGTTTGGACTGGGTTACAATTTCACAATATTAGGTTTTTACCTCTAGCTGCTCTACAATACTGAAGTCTAAAAGGGATACCAATTTAATGATTCAACAATCATATTCATTTGTTAAATCCTATCTTCTATGTATAACTCCACCATCACCTTTAATCTTTCTATCCCTCTCTTTAGAGGTGTTTGGGCTATGGCCATTCTAAATTGTTCACATTGGAAGTGCCTATCAATAATATGGGGTAGGGAGATGGAACTATCTGATGTTCTGGAGAGGCTGAGCCCTCTAGGTTTCTGGATTTATATGGTCCAAGGACACATCTGGAAATTATAGGTTTCTGGAAAGTTACTCTAGTGCATGGAACCCTTGTGGAATCTTATATATTGCCCTAGGTGTTCTTTAGGATTGGCTGGAATGACCCTGGTTGGGGGTTGGCAAGTTATGATAGATAGCAATGTCTACATGAAGTTTGCATAAGAGCAACCTCCAGAATAGCCTCTCAACTCTATTTGAACTCTTTCAGCCACTGATACTTTATTAATTACACTTTTCCCCCCTTTTGGTCAGGATGGAATTGTTGATCCCACGGTGTCAGGGCCGGACTCATCCCTGGGAGTCATCTCCCACACTGACAGAGAGACTTTCACCCTTGGATGTCATGTCCCATGTAGGAGGCAGGGCAATGACTTCATTTGCAGAGTTGGGCTTAGAGAGAGAGAGTGAGGCCACATCTGAGCAACAAAAGACGTCATCTAGAAATCACAAGCTTAGCTAGGCTAAGCTTCTCCACTACCTACATGAACTTCACCAAACTAAGCCTCAAGATCAAGGGTTTGACCTGTTGATTTGGTTGTCCCTGAAGTTTGACACATTATCAGGGGATTCCCTGATGGCAATGTTTAACAGTTCTATATATTTTCTCCCATCCCTCAAGGGATTTTGCCAATACTTTTTGATTATCTGCTTAATATTGTGTAAGATGTATCCAGGCACAACATTAAGCTACACAGAATTAAAGGACCTTTTTCTTATTCTGTGCTCCCTGTGTTTCAGTTGTTCAAATGAGCTATACAGATAGGTTGAGTTCGATTATGTGCTACAGAAAATTTAAGCTCCAGACCAAATAAACATTTCTTCCTTTGGTCTCAAACAGTATGTGTGGTTCTAAAATATAAACAATGTCTTCCTTGCCCCTGTGTTCTGAATTATTTTAACCCCAATCTGATTGGCTTCGTTCCTATCTCTAAATATATATATAAAACAGCCTCTCAAAATCCAGAACTAATAATTACCACTCCGGACTAAATGTGTCTGCTGTAAGAGCTTACAATCTAGGCCTCTGTTTTCCTATAAGCATGTTTTAAAGGAGACCATACCATAATTATTCTTTTGTTTCTCACTTATTTTGTCTCACCAAATGTCCCAGACGTTCATTCTTATTGTTGCATGCCTCACAACTTCTTTCTTTTTTGTAGCAGCACAACATTTAATCAAATTCATACACCATCATTCACCAATCTACTTCTCAGTCAGTGCATCCTTCAGCCACTTGCATTTATTAGGCATCATGTATAACACCCAAAGTCCACAGTCCATCAACACTCTCAATTTTAGATAATTTCATTGTTTCCAAGAGAAAGATAATAATAAACACACCCTCACCAAATAGGAAATCTAAATCTCGTCTTAATTCTTGTCCTTCCCCCAATTATTTACCTCTGCTGCTGTTGTGTTACTGGTGATGTTTTCCTGTTGAACATAGCCCATAGCATACAATAGCAGTTTTCCCCTTGTGCCCTGGACTTAAACACTCTTTGTACATGAATCATACCTTTGAAGTAGTTCTTACAAGAACTAATTCAGTGGAACACATAGGTCTATAATACCCCTTTCAATCTTGTTCATCTTCAAAAATGGTAATATTATCTATAGACCCACTAGAGAATTGTGCTCACTTCTGTCTATCCCCTTATATTGGAGTTCAACCTCATTAGCTAACCATTCACCCATCTCCAGCATCTGTGTATCTCTAAGTCCCCTATATTCTGTATTATAAGCCTCTGATTTTACCTTTACCATGGTCATAAAAGTAGAATCACACAGTACCTATCCTTTTGTGTCTGGCTTATTTCACTCAGTATTATGTCCTCAACTCATGTGCCTCAGGATGTCATTTCTTCTTATTGCTGCATAATATTCCATCGTATGTATATACCACATTTTTTAATCCACTCATCTGTTGGTGGGCATTTGGTTTGTTTCCATCTATTGGTGATTGTGAATAATGCTGCTATGAACATGCCCTTTATGTGCATGTGCAGAGCTAAAACAGTGGGTCAGCATTATGCCTGCTGACCTGTGCAGGTCAGCGCTTTCCCAGAGCTGGGGTGAGTGACTGGGGGCTGTACACATGCACAGGTCTAGGAGTGCTGTAAACTGCTGTACCTGTGTGGAGAGTTCAGGGGGGATGGGAGTGGCACTCTGTGACTTATGTGCTGGAGGCCAGTGTAGCCTGGTAAGTGCCTGCAGCCTTCATGCAATGGCAACAGCCTGTAGGGAGCAAGAAGAGGGAGGTAATGCTCAGGAGGTGTGCAGAAAAAGTGGATTGAGCTGCAGTTGGGGTGAGGGGCAGGGATGTGTGCAAGGGGTTGGTGGGACAGGGTACTTGGAGTGTGGGGAGTGGGGGAGGGTGACGTGTTCAGGTTAGGCTGTTTGCACCAGCTGGACATCTCTGATTCTCCGATTCTCAGTGCTTCAGCTTTTGCAATCAGGGCCACCCTATGTGGTGCAGAAGACTCTCCCAGGTCAGTTACACCCTGGAACCACCCTGCCATCCCTTCCCTAACTTTTCCTTGTTTCAGGGCTGAACTTGATCTATCCTATTCCTCCATCTTCCCGGCTCTATTTCATTTTTGTAACTGGAATTTTAGTGATAGAGTAGCAAATTTCTCTCCCATACAGAGTTATCCCTATCTACAATGTACAGCAATAAGAGAAAACCCACTTTTTAAACTACAGTTCAGTCATATGTTAATTACATAACTTCTTGAGGAGTGGGATGGATGGATGTATTATGATGGATGGTGGGGGCAGTTGGAAAAAGTACCTTTGGTTCTGTTTCTACCACATCAGCAAGAAGTGTACTTCCTCACACCCCTGCCTCTCCCTGTGTAAAGCAGAGGTGATATTTGTAAAACCTACAGCTTGAAGCTTCAAGTGGATGGGAGTAATCACACCCTACACCACTTCTGCTGAGCTTCATGGTGGGAGCGCAGACACTGTGTGAGAAAAGCAGAAAGCTTCCTCAGCCATATGTTCCACCTCAGCAAGACCTGGCAAGTCCCCAAAAGAGAGGAGATTGTTGTTATTTTTTTCTACCCCAAAATAAAAAGAAGGTCCCATAAACATTTCTTCTCCAGGCAAGCTTATAACCACTTCTACATTTTTCTGTAAGAAAACTATTTCTGTCCCAACAGACTGAAAACATAACTGTCCCCTAACCCGGATGATGTGTGCTATATATGAAGATTCCCATCAGCAGCATCTCCTTCCAAGTAAGCTGACTTCTCAATTCATATTTTGACCAGGAGGCAAATTTAAATATAGCTCCCATCACTCCAAAGCATTATTGCCAAGTGTTAAAGCTGGTGTCTCTAGTCCCATTTTAAAAATTTCTAAGACTTCAACTACAAGTTAGTCTAGTTTCTTTTCAGATTTTCAGATGCTAGTCAAGGCCAAGTCATAATCTATGTGCATCTTTTTTTCCAATGCTATTTTAGGTACCCTTGTTTGAAGTGGAGATTTATTTTATTTTGCTTTAATGCTCTTACAGTTCTGGCTTTTCAGATCCTTCTTGAAGTTAAGCTATTTGCATTGCCATATCGCAATTTAACATTGGTAAAATGAACTTGCTGTTACAAAGAGGAGATTTTGGTTATGAGCCTCTTTGTGGGGATGGAGTAGAAGCAGTAGGAGTTGGGGAAGCCTGAAACAAAAACCTGTCAGACAGCAGACATTGATGCAAACATTAATAATGAATAAGTATAAGGGAGACATAGAGATGGTAGATGAAGGGAAAACAATTGGAGAGTAAACCTTTGCAGGACATTGCAGGAGAAACCAGCAGATTTTGAAACTAAATGTGGGATATGAAGATGAGTTTTGGTAGTGTTGAGAAAGTACTAATTCTTTAGTAGCATTCTCTGAGAGCTTCCTTTATTTAATTTCTATGAAGGGTCAAAAGAGTTTGAACTGATTGCTAAGACTTATGGAGCCCTCACTGCCTAACCCTGCAGATGCCTCCTTGACAGCCTACACTGAGATCAGTATCTGGTTGATTAATTTTTAAAAGTCAAATAAAACAAGAAGCTACTAAAAGTAATAAAACATGCTTTGAAAAATTATAAGTTTAAACATATAAATAGATATTTATTCGTGAATCTTGTGCTGTAGATCAAGAGTATTTTTTCTTGAGTATGGTGGTAGTTATTGTCGTCTTTCTTGCATTAACTGCTCCCATAATATTTCAAGTCTGATTATAAATTTGGCATTTTTAAACTGCAATGAAAAATTCAAAGACATTTACAAAGCAATTTGAGTGCAGCATCTTTCCATACTTTTATGTTTCCCTGTCTTTGACACTTACCGTTGCCCATTCAATAGCTGTCTAATCAAATCTTTAAAAAGTATTCAGTGAATTTTTCATAGAAACAATCCTTTTCCAAGGATTTGTGTAATATTTCGTTATATCACACAAGTGCAATCACATACATACAGAAACTAGCATACACAGGTGTGAGACCAGACAAGACTCAGTGGCTGGATGCAACCAGGTAGCCTTGAGTAGTCTGTGTATGTGAAGTCCATTCCTTTTAGGAGTAAATGAAGAGAATCTGTTGTCCTCAGGTGATTACTGTACCAAGACAGCAGGAGTGGAGTGCCTGCCTGAATTAACCATGTGCTCTGATGAAAACAGGAGAAGGTTCCAAAGACAATGTAGATGCATGAAGAAAGCCACCCAGAGAAGTGAGAAAAATGTCACAGGGCATACAAAAATATTCAGGAATTCTCACAATGGATTTTTTTTTTTGTTTATGCACTTTTAAAAATTACTTAAAATAGGAACAAGGATAACTGCATTTTTTGTACTTTTAATTAGCACAAAAACATGAATAAATGCACAACACAGTTGCCTCTAAATCCACTTCCACTGAGTTATCAGTCTGTTTCTCGCTGAAAAACACTTTTGAGCAAATGCATAGCATTCACCATGCACATATTAATATCACCAGGTTGGCAGCTGACAGAGAACATGGCTGATAGCCCAGCTCTACTCTCCATTAGCTCTAGGAGTATTTATCTCACTCACAGCCTTCTTAAAAGACTCACATGAGGTAATGTGTGTGAAAACATTCTGTTTTCCCCTATCATGTGTCATCTTTGTGTTAAGTTTACTGATATACCAAGATATGCAATTAATACATTAGACCATCTGCTTTTTGAAGAGGGAATATTTCTTGCTTATTTTGGGTATAGCTAAGTGTACCCAGTGTTTGCCTTTTCCATTGTGTATACTCAGAAAATGCTTGTTAAATCAAATTTAGCGATCTCCAGATCTAAGACTATGCCTCTTGTATTTCAGCATTTGCCCCACACATTTTCATGTTTCTAATGCTTTACAGTTATTGTATGATGATGGCAGATATGAAATAAGGGATTGTTAGGAGTCAGAGACATTTTTAATAAGCTTAATATTAGAAGTTGTTTTATAAAAAAAGACTCTAGTCTTAGAAGACTAGAGTTGGGGACTGGGAGTGATCTTTTGTCACAAAATCTCCTAAAATAAATAACCCTTATTTTGTATACAATATACATCAATTTAAATAATATTGAGATTTTTTTAAAGTCTCATTCATACCAGAAAGAAAATTTGGGAACAATAAATAAATACTGAAGATTTTAGTCTCATGGGAAGTAAATGTATGTAAAGCCTTTCACTTTCAGATTGGTTTAAAACAATGCCCATAACTGAACTCGGATAGTAGTGTATTGGTAAATATCAAGAATTTGTGTTGTCATCTGTCATTTTTCAACCTGCCTTGAAAATCTGAGCAAGTCTAGCAATGTGTTCTTTTCTCCAATTTTATATTACTTTAGCTCTTATTTAAAATGTGGTGCATAAAGTACAGCTACTAGCTTAATTAAATTTTTCTTCTATGTGAAAAAGTGTATTGAGCTCTTGAGAAGGTAAAGAAATTATAACAATTAAAGGATAATGAAATTCACTATAATGATAGCTTCTGGAGGAATAATCACTAAAGTATAAATAAGTTTCTTCCCTGTACATAACAATATATTCCTGATACTTTCAGTAAATCTCTGAACCCTCTCTCCTTCAATAATGAAGAATACATGGTTCTTTTATCAAATTCTGGCCTGACGGTTTATTTATGGTGACCTAGGATATTAAGTTTTAATTGTTTCATAGCCTATCGCTCAGCACTTCTATTTAGTCTACAACTGTTGCTTCAAACTGACTAATTCACAAATTCTTAGTAAATTTAATTTATCTTCTTTCTTCATTGGAATCACTCAATTCATTAGTACCTCAACCAGAAGAAACAAACTAAAATAAAACTTAACCCTGTTCATTTTCTTCTTGCTGAATATGACAGTTTCTAACCTCCTTCTCATCTCAAAATATATGCCCCATCCCCAGGGTTTAGAACAATTTCTTCCTTTTTAGTGGCTCTGACTCTACAAATTCACTCCTTATCTCACTCCTGCATTTTAGCTAGTATTTCTGCCTTCTCATTATAGTGTCTTTCAGGCAATTCAAGCTCAGTATGTCAAAACCACACTCATACTCCTCCCCATTGATATGTATTTCTTTATGGCCCTCGGTCTTGGTTATGATGTCACTTCACCCAGTAGTTTGAGCTAAGAACTTGGGAGAAGTCTTTAGAAATGGCTGGGGGAAGCAGCAAGGGATAGTCAACCTGAAAGAGTGGAAAATGAGCTCTGTCCATTAAAGGGTTACCCTCTAGTCTACATCTCTGTTCTAGCCACAGAAGATCAATGTCTTGTCTGCTTTTCTGGTTTCTTGTGACACATTCATGGTCATTTTCATAGCCTACAAGCTCTCCCCTAAAGCCTGCTCTCTACTGTGGCAAGACTCATCACTCCAACACAGGTCTGATATCATGGTTCCCCTTCCTAAAAGCCTTAAGATGACTCCCCACTGTACCAAAGATAAAGGCTGCAGACTGACTGTCACCTTATGTGACATCACTTCCCTTCTATCAACCCCACTCTCTTTCCCTCTGGCCAACTGAAACAGTTAATTCTCTCAAAGTGATATCACCATTAGCTCTCCTCTGCCATAACTTCCCCCACTTAGGAATTCTTTTTCTTTCTCTTTCCTTCAGCTCCCAGCCCAAATTTCACTATCATAACCTCTTTTATGAAGAGTTTATGGACCCTCCAAGGAAAAGTTCATTGCTTTCTCCTCCAGGCTTCCATACCATTTTTCCGTACTTACCAACAGCACACTCATCACGTGAATGGGGAATGTCTCTCATCTCATTTAGCATAAACCCATCTAGATACTCACCTGGAACATGGATGTGATCCATAAGTATGCATTAGATGAATAAATGGAATGAATGAAAAGCAAGTGAATGAATGCACAGTACTATATATTATACCAGGGAAACTGACTTGGGAGTTATTTATGAATTTGAATAATTCACATTCTTTCTTTCCCATATGCTCTGTGTGAACCCAGACCTACTGAATCACAGACCCCACTCTGAAGCAGCTTGAAAATTTTAGTTTGGTAGATAACACCTAACACATGAAAGATTAAAGAAAATTACATTGTGAGTAACTGTCATAAGTTTCCTGTGACTATAATCAGAATCCTAGAGGTAGCTTTACAAAAAGTAAGATTTCCAACCCCCACAACAAACCCACAAAACAATGTACTTTTAACAAGCTCTAAATTATAATTCTGCACCAGCTTAACCTCATCCCACAGGCCAATATTTGGAAAACTGTGGGCTCCCTTCTTGGTAATGTTTTAGATATGACTATTGGCTGGGACAATGAGAAAGAAAAATGTTCATGGAATAAGGAAGGCTTGAGTGATTTCTGAAGAATAGGTGGGATTTGGTTGACAGAATGAAGAAGGGTGGAGAAAACACTTCAGGTAAGTTGAACGTTTTTGTAAAGATGTGGTAAGAATAAGCACTTGGTATGTAGAAGCCAGAGGCAGGGCACTGATTTGGCTGAGAAAGGTAACTGATGAAGATGAGGTGGAAATGTGAGCTGGAGCCACATATCCTAGAGCCTGCAACAACAGACAATGATATTTAAGGAAGACAGATATCCGTGATGAAGGTATTAATTTAGGAAATTTTAAAGTTATGTATAGGACAGCATAGAGTATAGAAAAGGCTAAAAATAGTGATGACAAAAATAGTTATTAGCAAGTAAAATATGAAGTAATGATAGTCTGGATCAGTGTGCTGACAGCAAAATGTAAGGGAAGAAGCAAAATCAGCAGGAGTAAGCAAGGAAAGATAAAAATCTATTCATTGATGGGGGCCAAAAAGCAGGAGAAATAAACAATGGCTTCTTAGAGAAAGGGTGATGTTATTGTCAGAAAGGCAACTCCGGAGAGGGAAGCCAGGATAACATAGAAAGGGAAGTTTAGTTTGTAGCAGTTTTGAGTCCAATGTGAAAGCACAACAGAGAAGTAATTCAGGACCAATACTTTATCGAGAAGAATGTGCTAGAAATAGCAATTTTTAAACACTGTTCATAAATATAATAGCTAAAACTTTGAGACTGCTTGAAGTTTCCTAGGAGAAATGTGGAGAGGGTTAGAGAGTCAGGATTGTCAGATTGTCATTGGAAATGCATACATTCAGAAACTAGGAGGTTACAAAATGTGCAAACAGAAGAAATCTCAAAACGCTAGAGTGACCACCAGTGTAAGAGTAGTTTAAGGCAAGAATGGAGACATTTGAAAGCTTGGGATGCTGTGTGCAAATAAGAAGGAAAAAAAGCAGGTTGGAGAATCTTAGTATTTGACAACATAGGTATAATTAATGATAGAGAGTGCAGTTTCTATAGGCATGGAATCAGATCAAAGGAGAGCCAATTTGTGGGTTAGACGTTGGATTAGTGTAGAAAAAGAAAGATGACTACAATGAGCTGGAAGCTGGACAAAGATAGGTAGGGGGTAGTGATTACCAAGGACAGGCAGAAGCTGGTGGTAGAACAAGGACAGACAATGATTGGAGAGTGGATCAAGATTTATCAGGAAAGTGTAAACTACATTGTTTGATGGCAGAGACAGGAAGTCTGTGTCAAGTGGGAAGAGAGACTAGAGAAGCTCAAAATATCCGATGAAGTCTCAGTGGATATGCCAGTCCTATGGAAACTCAGAAGGAAAGCAGTGGCCTTCGTACCTCAAAAGGAGACAAGACACTATAAAATAGATGACCACTATGAGATGGAGACGGTGAGCAGGCCTGGGCTGCACACCTGCTGGAAATATAAGACTTAAACTCTCATCTTGGCTTTGTGACTTGTGGTTATAGGCTATGGACAGTGCCTTTGCATCTCTGAGTCTTTGTCCTCCTGTGCAGCATGGTGATAACAGTCTAGCCCTGCTCCCCTTGCACGGTTGCTCTGAGGATGACACCAAACATAGGCAAGAAGTCCCTTAACTGCAAAATAAGTGCAAGGTATTCCACATGGAGAGAAGGAAAGAGTTCCTATTAGAAGACTTCAATTTTCTCAGTAAAGTTAGAGACAAGACTTGATTGTATGAAAATCCTCTCTATATTAAAGGCCTCAAAACTCCATTTAGGATATAGGATACGGTTTAACCAAAATGTTATTTCCCCTTCCTTCCTT
>PVIY010012978.1:0-60387 GCA_004026745.1 Myrmecophaga tridactyla
TTCTTGACAATGAAGTAATATGTGCCCCTTTTAAGAAATAGAGTGGCTTGTGGTGTCCCTAAAGGTTACACTCCATTTAGAGCAGTATTTCTCAAAAAATAAAAAATAAAAAGTACTTCTAAACCTTGCTTTGATTTTAAAGATTCTATTTTATTCAAGTTTTAATAAAAATGGTGATTTTTCTTTTAAGACGCGTATTTGGTGGGGAAAGGAAGAAATTTTAAGGAAGTTTAAAATTTAAGTCAATAAATTTGATTATAGATTTTTCTAGATTTTCAATCATTTTATTCTGATAGCATGCTGAAAACTTCCTGGAAAGCTGAGCATCACATGACTATTGTGTTTTTAATAGTTATATGGGTTATCACTTTTTAAACCTCTGGATATGCACCTTTTCTTGGTGAAAATGTGTGTGTAATGATATTTCTTGCTTTGGAAATTTAATAATTGAACAGAATTAAAAACGAGTCCTTCTGAAAAATGAATAGTATGTTGGAATAAAAGACTAGAAGAAATTATGCAATGAATAATGGGAAAAATTATATTTTATGTAATTTTCTTTATTAGTTTTCTGTGGCTGCTGTAACAAATTCCCACCAATTTGGTGGTTTAAAACAATGAATATTTTTTCCTCTTATAGTTCCAGAGACCAGAAGTCCAACATCAGTTTTACTGGACTGCAAACAAGGAGTTGGCAGGCTTGTATTCTTTTTAGAGGCTCCAGGGGAGAATCCTTCCTTGTTCCTGGCTTGTCACATTCCTTGGCTTGTGGCCACATCACCCCAATCTCTTCCTCTGAAATCACATTGCTTTCTCTTCCTCTACATGAAATCTCCTCTTGTTTACCCGTTATAAGAAAACTTGTGATTGCATTTATGATCCATAAGAAGTCTTAATTTAATCACATCTGCAAAGACTTTACCATATAAGAGAACAGTCACAGACTCCATGAATCAGGAGCTCGATAACTTAGGTGGCCATTATTCAGCCAACCACACTTGTGACTTAAGAAATTCTTAAGAGTCTTTTAAAGTATCTTTGACATGTTTATTAGTAGCAAACAATGCATGTAGTTTTAAAATCATAAGCCCACAGGAAATAAATTCCAATGACATTTATGTTTCAAAACCTTTATAAATGAGGGAAGAAAGCAAGAAAATCATGTTGGTGAGAATGTTCTTTGAACCTTTTTGTTGTGATTGTATAATGAGAATTTCAAATGGTGGAACTAGGAGAGAGAGAAGATCTTCTTCGAATATTAGGGTTTAATCAGAAGTACTAGAACTTTATTATGCATATTAAAACTAAATAGTAAAAATAGAGCGGGCCACATTGGCTCAGCAGGCAGAGTTCTCGCCTGTCATGCCGGAGACCTGGGTTCCATTCCCGGTGCCTGCCCATGCAAAAAACCCCCCAGAAACTAAATAGTGAAAATAGAGAATGATGAATTTATACCAGAGAAATTAATATTTTTTAAATAAGGAAAAGTTGAATAGGAATTGGCTGGCAAAATAACCTATAACAACATTCATTATCCATTGAGAGTCATGAGTTTCTGACATAATCCAATAATATAAACAATGTCTGAATATTAGAATTGGACACAGTTTGAAACAGTTAACGTGTCCTAAAGTTTTTTATTTGTAAGTAGGCCTGTATCTTTTGATGAGTCAACAACATCTTTTATATTATGTAATCCTCAAATTCCAGTTGTTGAGTAAAATGCACATGTGAGATTCCTGGTGGTGGTGGTGGGGCAGTTTCCTTGCAGTGATGATTCAGGACCCAGGCTCCTTCAACCTTGTGGCGCCAGCATCCTCTGAGTCGACTGAAGGGGGCACTGGTGGCCCTGAAGGTCCACCTCCTTGTGGTCAAACTAACCAGCTTGAATGAGCTGGTGCCCAAGAGCTTGTCACAGCGCAGCCCCTGCTCCAAGTGAGACTGGACATGCCGTCCTTGGCTGGGCAGCTGCAGTCCAGCCTCAGCTGTGACCTTAGAGGGGAACCTGGGTTCCTGCGGACACCCAGCCTTCTCTGCCACTAGATAAGTGATTGTCTTTCTGAGGAATGTTTAAGCATTCTCAAGTGTGTTTATACATTGCATTGCCCTGGAAAAAATTAGCTCAATTAAAAAATAATAACCCCACCCCCCAAACTCCAATAAAATGCTAATCTAAAATGTGAGTGTGCTGATTTGAAAGGATGTATGTCCCCTACAAAAGCCATGTTTTAATCAAAATCCCATTTCGTAAAGGTAGAATAATCCCTATTCAATACTGTATGTTTTAAACTGTAATCAGATCATCTCCCTGGAGATGTGATTTATCAAGAGTGGTTGTTCAGCTGGATTAGGTGACGACATGTCTTCACCCATTTGGGTGGGTCTTGATAAGTTTCTGGAGTCCTATAAAAGAGGGAACATTTTGGAGAATGAAGGAGATCCAGAGAGAGCAGAGAATGCTGCAGCACCATGACAGAGAGTCCACCAGCCAGCGACCTTTGGAGATGAAGAAGGAAAACGCTTCCCGGGGAGCTTCATGAAACCGGAAGCCAGGAGAGAAAGCTAGCAGATGACACTGTGTTCGTCATGTGCCCTTCCAGTTTGAGAGAGAAGCCCTGACTGTGTTCGCCATGTGCCTTCTCACTTGAGAGAGAAACCCTGAACTTCATCGGCCTTCTTGAACCAAGGTATCTTTCCCTGGATGGATACCTTTGATTGGACATTTCTATAGACTTGTTTTAATTGGGACATTTTCTCGGCCTTAGAACGAACTGTAAACTAGCAACATATTAAATTCCCCTTTTTAGAAGCCATTCTGTTTCTGGTATATTGCATTCCGGCAGCTAGCAAACTAGAACAGTGCACAAGAGGTTTGATTTCATTTTGGGGGAGATGATTTTTGTTTCTTAGTTTTACTTTTGTTTTAGTTCATCCCTCTCTCTCTATATATTATATATATATATATTTATAATTTAAGTATGATAGTTGAGTATTATCAATAAAGAATGAAAGTATGTCATCATGGATAAAACTAATACAAATGGCACAGGTATAATTAGCTTGTTATGTATTTTCACAACTTTCAGAAATGATTCAGGACCTGGAGTGTGTTGTCCTATGGTGACTCTCAAGTTCACAATCAAAATTTTACTATAAATAAGCCCATGAAACTGGTGCAGCAAGTTGAGCAGGATCCTTGGCTTGATCAGCAGGACACAGCAACCCCAGGACAGGCCTCATTAATCTAAAATGAATTAATTTCCATAGCTGATATGCAAGAGTTTTGAGTAGGGGTTAAACTTTCCTCAAGCATTCCTGAGCTTGGAGGAAAAGATTTCCACCACATTTGTAAACCCTTTCTTCCAGCTTATCATACATTTTATCGAGGAGTTCAGTATTTTAATTTCCTTCCAATGGTAGTTTCCCCTCATGTGAGGCAAACATTTTTTAAAAAGGTGGAATCAGTTCTCATGTTCCCAACATTTTGCTTCAGGCAGGAGCTAGATCTCTAGAGACATGAAAGAAAATGAAACTGTAGGTGGTATTCAAGGCATTTTGAGAATAAATAGGAAGAACCACATTAATGTCTGGTTAAAAACTTTCAGTCCTTAAAAAGCTCTCTTCCAATTACCCTAGATAGACTGTTAGTTTTGCAGTTACTTGGGCACAAACGGAAGTTGGCTGCCCTAAACCTGATCTCCTCCGGATTGTAGGGAAGACTCAGGGATAATTCCCAAGACAAAGTTGCAAAGACTGACAGGCCACAGCTGACCCATGGTTGCCAGGAGGAAGGTGAAGCCTGGGTGTCCTGGATAAACAAGCACATTGGGGACTCCCAAGACAGGCAGGGAAAGGGGCTGGACCCCACATGGGGTATCCTGAGGGGCTGCCTACAAATGAATAGCTAGAAGTAACTGGTCTCACTGGGCTGGGACTCAGAACTCACGGAACAACGTCCCCAGTATCCTCGAGTCCCTGGGCAGGGGCCTGCGTGCAGATGTGCTGAACCCCCAGCCTAATGCAGGATGTCAGCAGAGGGCAGTTAGCATGAGTACATCTGAGTGCGCACAGTGGGACAGTGGAATGAGAGTTTTGAACCCACGCCTCACTGCCCCAGCTGCTGCTAAAAGGAGGAATGTTACAGAATCCAGACTCTGGATGTGGATTTGGACTCCTTCATGTCCTATTTGTTTAATCCGGCCATCCAATTGCTTGGTGCTGGAATTTTCCTCATCAGTAAAATGGGTACATTATACCCCTCTACCCCTCCCTTCCACCTTTATGTAGTTCTTGTCACAAATTACATATTTATACACATGATTCAAAACCACTGATTTATCATTCCTTTTTATGCATTTGACTTTTAGATTCTATAATAAGTAAAGTGGAGTTACAAACTGAAAATAAAATAATAATAGCATTTAGATTTACCCATGTCATTACCCTAACTGGAGATCTTTATTTATTCATGCAGCTTCAGTATATTATCCTTTCCTCTCAACCTGAATAACTTTTTTAGCATCTCGTGTAGGGCTGGTTAGTGGTAACAAACTTCCTGGATTTTATTTAGCTGGGAATGTCATAATTTCTCCCTTATTTATTTTTTTTTAGAGTAAGCAGGCAAAAAATTTATTAGGTACACCTGTGAGAGAAACATGGGGTGCTCACGCAAAGAAAACAGGGGTGAGAGGCAAGAGGCCCTGAAATGCTTTTATTGCTTAGCTTGATTTACTCCCCCTCCCCTTCCTTGTTTGGGGTTCTTTGCTCTACACTCCCTTCTCCAGCATGATGCCTGGTTGTAGATAATAGTGCATTTGTATGGGTTGATTGGCTCTACCCTCCTCCGTAGATGACTCACTCAGGTGGGGGTCCTTTGGCTGCAGGAGCTATTTAATGCTGTTTTTTTCTGAGATGTCTTTCTCCTTGAGGGCTGACCACTTCTTGGAATTTGCCCTGTGCTCAACCAATCCATTGGTGTAATTCTAATCCTATTTCATTTCTCCCTCAGAGACTTTTTTTTTTTAATTTGCATATGGGCAGGAGGCACCAGGGATCGAACTCCAGACCTCCAGCTGAGCCACAGCAGCCGCCCTCCCTCAGAGACTTTTAACATGCCTTAATCTTAAAGGAATTTGGGCTGATGGTCCATCTTCTGTAATTGCTTCAAGCTGTCAGTGGGCCGCAGGCCCTACTTGTGTGAGTATAAAAGTCTGGCTTTGCTATTATGGGTGGCTGGTTGACTGTGGGGAACAGCAGTGTAGTCTCTGGCGAGGAGAAGTTTGCTGTGAAAAGTCTCTAACCTGGAAGAAACAAACTGGGTGAGAAATTGTATACATGGTCTGAACAGAAACAGGAGCAAGATGGAGCGCAGGGTGTCCTCTAGAGTTTTTATGAACACTCTTGGTTGGGGCTTGGCATACTGTGGCAGTTTGCAATATTTGGCTGAAATTTGTATAAGAAAAACTTCTAGAATGATTTATTTGAAATTTCTTAGCCACTAAAATTTCATTTTCCTCTTTTGGTTAACTGATTTTACAGTGCAAAGGCCAGCCTCATCTTTGGGAGTCATGTCTCACTTTGCTGGGGAGACTTACACCCCTGGAAGTCATGTCCCACGTAGGGGGAAAGGTAACAAAAGAAGTTCTCTGGGGATGACTCTTAGGCATTAATTATAAGTGGACCTTGCTTTGCCTTTATAGAGATAAGTTTTATAAGGGCAAGCCTCAAGATCGAGGGCTTGGCTTATTAAGGTTGGCTCTCCTATTGCTTAAGAGAATAGCAAGAACCCCAGGTGGGGAAGTTTAATAGCTTCACATATATTTTTTTCTAGTCCTTTAAGGGACTTTGCAAATATTTTTTATTTCTTCTGCTTAAAACACTCTGGCTTTTTGCTTTGGTCTAACTTTAACTCTGAGTCTTGGGTGTTGCATAGTTTGAGAGAACTACTAGCGTATAAAAAAAGAAAAGCATCCCCAAATTTAGAAGTTATAGTAAAAACTCAGGAGTAAATGTGACTGCATTAATCACAAACCATTGCTGAACTTTTGTACTTGCCTTGCTTTTTATAAAATTTTTGTTGATATATATTATATGTTCATATACCATGCAATCATCCAAAGTATATAATCAGTGCTTCACAATATCATCATATAGCTGTGCATTTATCATCACAATCAGTTGTTTTTCTTTTTTTGTGAAAAACAACACATATACAAAAGAGCAATACATTTCAAAAAGCACATTGTGACGATTAGTTGTAGAAAGATTTCAGAGCTTGGAATGGGTTACAATTCCACAATTTTAGGTTTTTACTTCTAGCTGCTATAGGATACTGGAGACTGAAAGATGTATTAATATAATGACTCAGAAATCATACGCATTTGTTAAACCCTACCTTCTCTGTATAATTCCACCATCACCTTTCCTCTGCTTCTCTTTTAAAGTCCTATTAACTGACCACATATACTTATTTAAAGAAACATTAGAGCAAAGTAATATGAATGACAAGTGAATTTAGTTGTTTCTAATTTCTGTGACTTTTTAAACTACACCATATAGATCAGCATTAGGATATAACATGGACAGTGAGAACATTATCAAGTCTTTAGGAATTTTGTGCAATCTCTAAATATATGAATAACATTTCACCTATATAAATTTAACTTAACAGAAGGATAGAATTTTTTTTTGATTATTGCAATACTTCCTAAAAACTTTCAATGTGATATATTAAACTATTTTAGCACCTCATTTTTAAAAGGTGAAAAAAACAAATCGTTTGTAATAGTTTTTCTTTAAGAGTATGAAGATCTGTCTTTAGAAATAAAGGATGGTAAAGTCAGCATACGCTTTAACAAGAATATTATTCCGATCAGATATAAATTTTTATCTTTTAGACAGAGTACTCAGATGGTAAAGGAAAGTTTTCATTAAGAGTGGACTAGCAATTATTTTAACAAGATTCACCTTTTCACACTCTCCATAAGTTTCTGTACCCATTTAGGGCTTGTAGTTAGCAAAGACAACAAACAAAATTCACTTTTATGTTAGGAATATGTTATGTCACAAAATCAGCACCTTGCAAGATTGTGCTCTGAGGCAGTTGGAGGACAGCAAAGTCTGCTGATAAGGCATTTTTAAAGACAATGGGGATTTTGAAACCCTTGGGACAACACAGTCTAAGTGAGCTGGGCAGGAATCTTATTAAGTCCCTGCCATTCAAGAGCAAATAGGTATTGCGAATCATGGTGAGGAGGGACACAAACAATGTATTTTTAAGATCTAGGGCTGAAAATTTGAATGCAGACAGGCTACTCGGCAGGCTCACCCTAGTATGCCTTTACCCACACAGATGGGTTTATTTGCTCAAGGATCTCCTTTGGGATGCCAAGAGTCCCCAACCTCAACCTCCTAGGGACCTCCAGGAGAACAAGGGGGTCAACACTAGCCTGGTGTACTAGTCTTAAAGTGGGCCTAGGGAGTGAAGAAGATCCCTCCTTAGAAGGAGGGTGGAGCCTTGAGGGACAATGAAAAACTGATGGGACGCTAGAACATCTCCATGCTTACAAAGGAGAGTCAAGGGTTTCGGTTGGGCTTCACTGTCAATTCCCATAACTAGGCAAGTCCGAGTGCAAGTAGGCCCAGAGTGGCAGTTCAGGACAGAGTAGCTCCAGTGTTAATTAAGAGAGTAAATAATCTTACCTGCCACGTTGAGTGTCAACCGAGGCTGCTCTATGTTGATGGTCAGATGTGAAGTCAGCAGAGCCATAAGCACCCTCAATCGTCTTCACTTGCCACAGGCAGTGTCTCCTTCAGGAGACAGGGGTGCAGTTCCTGGGCCCCATGCCATGTTGGTGGCACTTGGGGCAAGGCCCTGGGGGTCCCGAGGTTGAGGGTCGTCTCAAGGTTTCTGGTGTTCTCTCTGCCCTCTGACCGAGTTGAAGCAAGGCCCTTGATCTTGGAGCCACGACATGGGTGACCTCAAGGGGGTGGGGCACCGTTAACAGCGACTGCAATAAGCCCAGCCTGTTCTCTGTGCGTTGGCTTACCTCTCTATGCCTTCTCCTGCTCCTCCTCGGCAGTTTTAACAGGTTATCAGTGGGAGTTTGTGGGCCCATGGTGAGCTTTTGCAGCTTTCTCCGCCAGACTGGTTGATCAAAGGAGTGTCAAAATTTCTTCCTCTAGCCTCACCTGGAACAGAGCCACGTTTTCATCTTTCTCCAGAGTGATTTCCTTTAACTTATTACAATTAACTGGCTTGGTGGTACATTTTCTCATGCCTTTTAGCAAACAAGTTTTCAAAGGGGATCATTAAGAAGCTCTTTTCCTCTACTGGAAATTGAGACATGGGCATAACACAAGCGACAAGTCCCTTTCAGGTCCTTATCTTGATAGGGAGCCATAAGCATCTGGGCATGGGGAATTTCTGATTATTTTACCTGTCTTTTACAGACTAGAGGATGTTATTGTAGATTGAGAGTCCCATTGGAATGCTTATGCTTCTCCATTTTTTTTTAGCTTATAGACTGTTGGCATTTTCCATTTTCTCTGGAAAGGAAAATAGAGGAGCCTCACCAGCACCAGTGTGACTGAATGGTGTCCCAACATGCGCCAGAGCTGGGCGTTTCCCTCTTCACTGGCCCAATCACTTGGGAACGTGGGGACCACAGTCACTAGTCACCCCTGGGATGCCTTTCCTGATTTCTGGACTTATCGCTCTGAGGGCTCCGGAACACAGCTTGAACAGTCCTTCCTCTGTGCCAGCCCAATCTCTTGGGAACACTGGAAATAAAGTTCTGGACATCCCCGGATGAGTCGCTGGGCATCCCCAGGATGTTTCTCCCCAGGAGATGTCTAGATGTGTGCTCCCCTAGTTGAGGGTACTTGCCCCACCTGAGAGAAGTCTAGGACAGCACTCCTGGGGATACCCTTTTCCTCTAAGATTCCTGTTTTCTGAGGGCTACAAAGCAAAGAATGGGAGCTTTATATTTGGCCACAATGGGTCTCAATAGAGACTAAACGATCAAGACCTGAAGGGGATACACTCCCATTGGAAAGTACTCATATCTTTGGACCTAAACCAGAGATGACTCCCTAGAATGTTAGTGACAACACCT
The DNA here is from genome assembly GCA_004026745.1 of Myrmecophaga tridactyla. Taxonomy (NCBI): domain Eukaryota; kingdom Metazoa; phylum Chordata; class Mammalia; order Pilosa; family Myrmecophagidae; genus Myrmecophaga; species Myrmecophaga tridactyla. The sequence continues at coordinate 9,117 of PVIY010012978.1, forward strand.
TGTTTGGTACAAGAATCCATAGCCCAGAATCCTGTGTTACAAAAGATGGAATGTCTTAGAAGGCATTGAAAGCCAGACAGAGGAGAGAAGGAGACTTCCATGGAGACTGGGATGGGACCTCTGCGAAAGAGGTGAAAAGTAGAACAGGCCCAGCAGGAAGAAGGGGCTGGGCCCTCAGAAGGTAGGAAAAGAGAGAGTGTGGGGAAGTCTCAGGGGGCTGAGAAGAATGAGCGAGTGAGCTAGTGAACGAGAGAGGTAGATATACATGAGGATATAGGAGAGGATAACAATGACCCAAATGGGAAGAAAAAGCAAGAGCACATGGCCAAGCCTCCCAGTCAATAGCCATGACTTACAAGTCCAGATGATTAGAGAGAAGTGTCTCCTGGTTGGCTTGTGAAAATATATTGCAGGATTTGGCTTCCTAGATTCTTGGTCATGCCATGAGAAAGAATTCAAGGGCACAGCACAGCATAGAGTCAGCAGGCAGAAAATTTATTAGGTATGCATGTGAGAGGAACATTGGACACACTCACAAGAAAAGAGTGGTGAGGAGCCTCCTTAAGTTTTGAAAGATGATTTTGCTAGATAGAGAATTCTTTGTTGGTAATTTTTTTGCTTTCAGCAATCTGTGACACTTGAGAATTTTATTTTAATATGCCGTAGTGTGGGTCTATTTGGGTTTATCCTGTTTGGAGTTTGCTGTGCTTTGCAGATATGTATATTCATGTCTTTCATTGAATTCGGGAACTTTTCAGCCATTGTTTCTTTGAATATCTTCTCTGATCCCTTTTTTCTCTCTCTTCTCCTTCTGGTACTCCCACTGTACATATATATGAATGCTTGATGACATTCCAGAGGTTCCTCAGACTCTGTTCACTTTTCTTCTTTTTTCTACTTCTCAGACTAGATGATTTCAATTGTCTAATCTTCAAGTTCTTTGATTCTTTTTTCTATCAGCTCCAATCTGCTGTTGAACCTCTCTGGGGGAATTTTAAATTTCTGTTAGTGTGGTCTTCAGCTCTGTTTGGTTCCTTTTCATAATTTCCATCTCGCTGTTGTGCTCATCAATTATTTTTCTGATTTTCTGTAGTTTGTTGTCCATGTTTTCCTTTAGCTCTTTGAGCATAGTTAGGACCGTTTTTAAAAAGGCTTTGGCTGGTATGTGACAGATCTGGTTTCTCATCATTTATGTTTTTAATGCTTTAAACTTCTTTTTTGCCTGGTTCATCACTTTGTGTTTTTTTGAGTGTTGTGTAACCTTTTGTTGAAACCTGAAATTTTTGATATTTTAATGTTTTATTGCTTGAATTTAGACTCTGAGGCACATGTGCCATAAGCTTATATCCAGCTAGTGTTATGACAGAGTTTCCTTAAATTCTAGGAACTAACAACAACAACGAAATTTTCCCCAGTCCTTCCAGATTGTGTGAGTGCTTGCCTTCAGGGCTCATCCACACAAAGAATTTAAAGAATAGCTCCTGACCAAAGCACTGGGGCCTCCCTGATCCTTCCTGTGCATGTGTCTTATCTTGACCATGAACACGTGGCCCTGGGAATTCCCCCATTTACATGGTCCTAAACATCTCCTTTTCCTTAGGTAAGTGTCCTCATGGTCCTGGGCACTGCTCTGTATATCCTATAGCCAGCAATCCCTTGCTCAGGCAGCATGACTTGACTGCTTTCCCACATTGTTCTGTCAGGGAGCTTTGAGAGCTGCCTTCTATATTCAGGGCAATTCTGCCACCTCCAGAAAGATTGGGCCAGGAATACATGTTCGCACTATGTGTATGAGGGTTACTCTGCTCCCTCCAGAACTGGGACCAGGTATCTGGGAGCACGAGCCAGCTCTGCACCGAGCTGGTGAGGGACGGGGGAGGGACCAGCCAGGGTGCCATGAGATCCTACCACTTGAAGTAGCCTTTGTCTTGATTCAGCATTTGCCTTATTACTGAAGTCTTCTTTTCTGGAGCTTTAAGAAAGATGTTTCTGCCAGTTCTTTCAGGTTGTTCCAAGCTCTGTAGGGGGACCTTATCATCTAGCTTTGAACTGACTATAAATAGCCACTTATAAAATTAGCCTGTTAAATTTAATTATACTTGGTGATCTGCCAAAGGGGATTTATCATTCCTTAGTACATGAATGAGCACAGCACGAAGAGCTGCTGGATGGCAGGCCCTGAGATAATAGTTCAATATATACATGATGTTTGTCTTTATATGCCTGGAACATGTTGATCCAGATATGATCACATGAGGCAGCAAGGTATAAAAAATTAAGAAACACATTTATATTTTTGTTCCATTTGTTGGGTTCTCTACAAAATGAGCTGCAATCAAATTCTAAAATCAACTTTCAGTAGCATAATATTGTTTTAAAATTTGATAATTCGTATTTAGTAACATAATGAAAAAAATCTCCTGTTTCCCTACACGCTAGAGGGATTATCCACTACCATTTAGTAATTATTAAATCTCTCCTCACTGTTTCTTCTTTAGTAAAATTAAAGAGCTAGAGATGAAAGTCTGGAAATAGAAGGAAGGTGTGGTGTGCCTTCTGAAAGATAAAAATGCCCTCACATTGCAAGAGTACGAGCAAGACGAGTTCTTTTATGAAGAACTATTGTAACCCCTGGAGCAAATTTTTCTCCAGGACAGACAGTTCACTGTGTGCAGGTGAGAATGAGTCACATAGTTAACCAGGGACCCAAAGTTTGTCAAATGAGTGTGCCTGAGAATGCACTCGCACACACACAGTCTCCTCTTTGGCGCACAGTAGTGTACCGTGTCATTTTACTATTTCACCATGGTTGGTTTACATATTTATTTCCAGAGTAAAATCTAAAGTAATTTTCTTCTGGATTAATTTAGTTCTTCAGTGCCATGAATGTTTCATCTGAAATGCTTTTCATGATGGGTATTTGTTTCCTCTTAGTTCCACTTCCTCTTTGGAATATTCCCAAATGTGCCATAGGGTGGTGCCATGGCGCATGCGTGTGGAGTCCCTGCCCAAACTTTGCACTTCCTGGCCGTCTCCAAGTTGGCACCTGGCAGTGAGGGGGTCTCTGCCCCTCCCAGCCCAAAGCCCTGTAGTGTTGACATTTAAGGAATTTCTGGGATGAGATGGTTGAAATAGGAGTGAGAGGATATAGCACTGGGCAGAGAGAGTAGGGGAATGGGGGAAGAAAGTGGCATGTGTTCCTGGTGGAAGGGAGGTTTAGGGTCAGACATCAGGAGGGACTAGGGAGTGAGTGGCCCCAAGGAGAATGGCCTGGGACTCCCAGGCTGCCTGGACGCTGGCTCTTTCCTTTGCTGAAGTTATAAATAACAGCAGTCCAGACTTCCTTTTTCCCTTTGTCAGGCTCACTGTGGTTTAATCATTTCCTGACATGTCTTCCTCCCCCTTCTATTTTCACTCTAGGGCCCAGAATCCAACATGGCACCAGAAATTGGGTTATAATTCTCCAGCTCGCTCCTGCCCCTCTGTCTCTGAAATATGTGAGAACAAGTAAGGCAGCCCCTGATGCCTGGGAGCTGGCATGGTATCCTCAGCTAAGGATTTGGCTGGGTACTAATGTGTATATATAAAGTACCATATATATATATGGTATATGTATATAAATGTATGCATAACATTTTGCTCTATAAACTTGATTCTGTGTCTCCAGTTTTGAAAACCCATTTCATGTAATGATTTCAATAAGTCTGTGTTGCAAGCCTCAGAGGACTGACACACGTTCAAGAAAATGTTGACTTGGGGGAACTTGTTATCCTGGAGCCAGGACACATGGGCAGTTGTGTGCTGAGTGTGAGTGGTGGGATGGTTGTGTCACATGGGCAAGAGAAGAGACCGCGTCCTGAGGAGGTGGGGCCCTGAGCAATCCCATTCAAGGTCCCCCATTATGCAATTCTCTAGTGACTAATGAGGTGGAACAGCTTTTCATGTCTTTACTGGCCATTGCACACCTTTCAACGATGCTGATTCAAATTCTTTGCACATCTTAAAATTAGATGATTTGTCTTTTCTTTGTTATTGTTGTTGTGATGTAAGTGTTCTTTACATACTCTGGATACATGACCCTTAACAGAGCTATGATTTGCAAATACTTTCTGTAATTGTGTTGGATGTCTTTCAGCTTCTTTATAGTGTCCTTTTAAATGCCAACATTTTAAATTTTCATGAAGTCTAATATACCTATTTTTTCTTTGGTTGCTTGTACTTTTTAGGTGTCAGGGCTAAGAAACCATTGCATAATTCAAGATCACGAAGACTTATACCTATGTTTTCTTCTTAGGATTTTACAGATTTAGCTCTTATGTTTAGATCTTTGATTGACATTGAATTAATTTTGTATATTATTTGATATACACACGTGGTGGCTTAAAACACAGACATTTTCCCCTCTCAGTCCTAGAGGCCAGAGGCCCAAATCAGCATGAATGGCCTGAAATCCAGGTCAACAAGGTCGTGTTCCCTCGGAAGCTCTAGGGGAGCACATGGCTGCTGTTTGAGAAGAGATTTTAAAAATAAATGAGAGGGACCTAGCCTTCTACCAACGTGGTCCAGGTAACCCTTCCCAGGCCTCTCGCTGAAACAAGTAGAAAAGGCGGCCGGGGAATGGAGACGTTTGATTAAAGGCCTTCAAGAACAAACAAGGTGAGACCAAGGTCGGAGGGAATATGGGAACCCAATTAAATGATCCTGACATTTAGGGCCATATTTTCTCCTGGACCATCTGCCGAGAGGCTAAAACCAGACAGGGATTTTAACACTCTCCAAGAGCTAGGGGACAAAAATTCTTATCTAGAGCCTTGCAAATTTTCACTAGCTTGGCACATCTCCAATACGTTTAAAGAGTTTTTTTTTTTTTTTTCTTCAAATTTTTAACCTGACTTTGCTAGCTTTTCTACTTGCTCTCACGGTAGCCATGCAAAACAGCTTATCTGATCATTTCCATTCGTGCACCTCCATCGCAATGCATTTTCTTTCTTCTTCCTTCCTCCAGTGGGGAGTCTAGACTAGGGGTGAGTGTGAACCTGGCCCCCTTGTAATGTGGAGCGTGCCGACCTCCTCATTCCCCGGGGCACACTCCTGGTGCCTCTGCCTCATTCCAGACCCACGCCCAAGGGGCCTGACCCCTCAGTCTTATCCACCTGTTCTCATCCCTCCTGTGCAGCTGCTGAACGGGGCTGTGACCTTTCCACCCGGCCATGTGAATGTTGTTTTCTCTTTTCACGGTTTAGCTGTCGTTGCTTCATGTTTGTAGCAGAGGGGATGATGGAGGTAAGACTCACTGGGAAAGGTGAGTCATTGACTGTCCTTCGGATGATTGATAAGGTGTGTGAATATAAAATAGCCTTTTTTAAAAAAAAGAATCACTGGGGTCTTCCTTTGCTTCCTCCTCTGCCTGCCTGGTTATATAATTTTTTTTTATTCACAATTTGGACAGTGATTTTATGGCATGTGCTTCACCTGCCTCGCTGCTGAACCCAGAAATCCCTGTTTCCCAGAACTCATCTCCACGGTTTCTATAGACCTTCAGGCTGTCCAAAGAGCTGCCTCTCGGAGCTGGGCTAACGGGACCTCTCAGGCCACTGAGGACCAGTTGTCATATGGAATCTGCAAATAGTGAAATAGATTCAGGGTCCTGGCGGCTGCCTCCTGCTGAGGCATGTCGGAGCTGTAAGTATTTCAGTTCAAAAAACAAGATTTTGATTAAAATAGGGTGAAAGAATAAAACCTAATTTATCAAATCAGGCACAATTGATGTTTTTCCGTCTAAAATCTCCCAGGAGATATGAATATCTTGGAGGTGCTGTGCCAAGTGCTGGTGTCTTAGTTGCTCTGTGGATGAGCCGTGGGGGTGCCTTTCTCTTCCTCCTTTCGTTTGGGAGGAAAACGTCACAGGCATTACAAAATGTACAGTTTCCATCTATCAGTATGCCCAGCAAAGTTAACCTAAAATGTTTAAATATTTACAAATGATTGTTGCGTTTCTGAATAATAGATGCATTATGCTAAGTCGCTCCCAACTCCGTGAGTTAATATTCCTTTTGTACAGCTAAACCGGCACTTTATGGTTCTTTCTTTTTTGCTTTGCTAAAATTTACATTATTGTAGCATGCAACGATGCTAATAAAGAAGTCGATTAAAGTCTACTTTTAGAAAACACTGGGTCAATTCAAGGCAGCGACAGTTTTTCATCTATTCTTTGCCTATATAGATAGGAGCATGTGGGAAGTATTTAATAAATAAATATTAAATGGATGAATGAACAGACGCGTTTCTTCAAAAGACTTTATTTCATCATTTGAAAAAAAACTAATTTTATTTTTTACCCAGTAACCACCAGATACTTTTCCTCTCTCCCCCAGTAATCTATTTTCTGTCTCTGTAGATTTGCTATTTCTAGACATATTTTATAAGTGACATTGTACATTTGTCTGTATGTACCTTGCTCACTTCACTAAGCATAATGTATTCACACTTCTTTCATGTTGCAGCATGTCTGAGAACTTCATTCTTATGGCCAAATACTATTCCATTGTGTGTATGTACCACATTTGTTTATCCATTCATTCGTTGATGGACCCATCTTTTTTTTTTTTGCACATGCAGGTACCGGAAATTGAACCCGGGTCTCCGTCATGGCAGGTGACAACGCTGCCTCTGAGCTATGATCACATTGCCTTTTTTTTTTTAAAGATATTTTTTCTGGATATAGAATTCTGAATTCTAGGTTGACCAATTTTTCTTTCAGAACTTTAACAATGTCGCTGTGCTGTCTTCTGGTTTACATTGCTTGCAGTGTGAAATAATGCTGTCCATCTTTTTATTTGTTTCTCTATATGTAATATACTTTTTATCCTCGGTTGCACTTAAAAGTTTTTCTTTGTCACTCACTGACTTTCAGCAATGATATTGTTGGTCAGAAGGCGAGACCTCAAGAAATACAGGTGTGGGGTCGCCAGCAAAAGCATGGCTCACAGAGGCTCTGATGGAAAGATGTTTCTTCACAGACAGGAGAGACAGCAGGAAGTCAGGGCCACTGCGGGTGTTGGCTCCCAGAGGGCTTCAGTCTGGGGCTGACCTGATGTCCCCTCCTGTGTGTGGCCCGCGTGAAGGAACCCTCCTCCCTCACCTGGGGGTGGATACCCCACCGGGATGAGCCGGATGCCATAAAACATGCCCACCAGCGTTAGGGTGTCTCCAGTGACTATTTACCTGTGCAGGTAAGGAGGGCACCTGCAGTCCCTGTACTTACTGGGGAGTGCTTTATCCTGCCAGTGGACACACCCGGTCCTGAGCACGGAACGTACTGTGGAGCCCAGAGAAAAGGGCAGATGGTGCTAAGACTGTGCCCTACTGCAGACGTCATGTGTCTTCTCCATGTGCTCAGGATTCATTGATCCTCTAGGGTCTATGGGTGTATAGTTTTTGTAAAATGTGGGATAATTTCAGCTACTTTTATTCCTTCAATTATTTTGACTGCCTTTCCCCAGCCTCCTTTGCAGATTCCAGTTACATACATAGTAAGCCACGCGAAGCTGTTCAACAGCTCCTGATGTACTCATTTTTAAAAATTAGTTTTTATTTCGGTTTCATTTTGTATAATTTCAACTGCTGTCTTGAAATCCACTCATCTTTCCTTCTGCAGTGCCTAATTGTCTCTTAATCCTCTCTAGTCTCTCTTTTTTTTAAAAAAATTTTATTGATAAAACTACGTACAAGTACATACATTCTTAACATACTAACATTCCATACACGGTGTACAATCAGTGGCTCACTGTGTCATCACAGAGTTGTGTATTCATCACCATGATCATTTTTTAGAACATTTTCATGACTACAGAAAAAGAAATAAAAAGAAAAAAGGAAAAACTCATACATACCATACTTCTTACCCCTACCTCTCTTTGACCTCTAGTATTTCCATCTACCTAATATATATATAGATATGTTTAATTTTAACATTTGTTTCTAGTCTCTTTTTGATCTCGCACATTGTAGTTTCCATTTCTAGAAGTTCAATTTAGCTCCTTTTTAATTTTATTTATTTATTTTTTAACTTCTTCCGTGTCTCTACTTAACTGTTTTGAGTATATGGAATATAGTTATGGCTGTTTTAATGGCTTCCTCTGCTACGTCTAACGTGCATGTCAGTTGTGAGGACATGGTGACTGGTTGTTCTTTTTCTCCGTTGTGTTGAAGACGCACCCCTGTGTGCTCATGGCATCTTGGCGATTTTTGATTGCATGATTGTGGTTTGCACCTGGTTGGATGTTAGATCTTCTCATATTCCTGCAAATATTCTTGAGCTCTGTTCTGGGACACAGTAGAGTTACTTGGAGACAGCTCACATGCTTTTGGTTCTTGCTTTGCATTTGACTCAGGTGGGCTCCCGCAGTGCTGGGCGGGGGTCAGTCATGCCTGCTACTTGGCCGCCTGCGCACCCTACACAGTGCCCCATGGGTCCCCAAGGTGTTTGTCCCGGCCAGTGGGGACAGGCAGCCTCTCCCCTGCTGGGTGGGGGTCAGAAACCGCCTCTCATCCTTCCGTGCGGCCCTTTCCCTGGCTCTGGGAGGTTCCCTCACCCACGCAGGGCTCATCCTCAGGGCGCCAGCAAAGGGAGACCCCCTGGAGATCTGCCCCCTCCCCGTGGGGCAGCGTTATGCCCTCTGGCCTCTGTCCTGCCTGCTCTAGCCTCCTGGGTCTTCTGGCCTCTCAGCTCTTCTCCTCAACTCTAGGGCCCACCAGGTCCCCCTGGGCTCTGTCTCCCTCCTGTGGACAGGACACCCTCCAAGATCATCATCTGGGGGCATCATCTGGTTTACCTTGTTCCTTCTTTCATAAGGCCACTGTCCTTTTTAGCCTTGCAAACTGTAGGTCTCATATGCTGTCCAGTTTTTCGTTGTTCCTGGCAGAAGGGCAAGTCTGTGTTACCCCATGCTGGCCAGGGGCTGAGGCCCTGTTCTGTGATTTGAATAGTGAAGTCAGGACTATTTTGTGTCACTGCATTCTGAAGGCCACCACCAGGGGGCAGTCTCACCCAACCGAGACGCTTTGCAGGAAAGCACACTGAAAAGCGTTCCTAGGTTCTTTTGAGAGCTATGTGAAATTACTTTATAGATTTGGTATTAATTTGGGAACTCCAGTCTGTTTCATTGAGCCCTCTTTTCTTCCTATGTCTGTTATCATGTAATTTTTTCTGCACTGTGAAATTTATGAAGATATGTTGCCTAAAATAACATGTTATAGCTTGAAAAAATTTATGGCCTTCTCCTCTCGGTCTCAGAAATAGAAATGATATAGTTGCAGGGGTGAATTTTACACCTTGAGAGGGATTGAAGTATATTAAAATGGTATTGATTAACATCTTTTTGTTTCTGCAATAGGAGACCAGCCCCGGGAAGTGTGAGGTGCTGAGTCCCCTGCTTTGGACGGGCTCCTGTCCAGGGGTGCTGTGTGATCCCGTCTAGGGGAGGGCGTCTGGGAGAGCCTCATAGAGCAGGTTACCAGTGAACAGATTTGGGAGATGTGTAGACATTTCCTGTTTGCAGAAAGGGGCGGAGAAGGGGACTTCCCCAGCAGTGTCAATATCACATAGGAAGCTCTAAGTACTTAAAGCATCACATCAAGTTCAGGGAAGCCTGAGTGGGCAGCAGGAATGAGAATAGTGGCAAAAAAAGGATTAAAGTGCTTCGGGCCACATTAGGAAGGGCCACATTAGCCACAGTGAGATTTTGGACCACTCCTTGTAGTCACTGGAGAGTAACTGGTTGTTTTTGATTAAGCGATATGATTCAAATGGAGCTTTAGACTAGAGTCTTCAAACTATTTAGCTCGATTAGCCCTTATGTGTAAAACACTGTCTTTGTGTGAATCCAAATTATTTACATCTCCTTATGTATAAATTATACATGTGTAATACTGAGCAAATACAATTATAAAAAAATTATGCAGATTATAAAACATCTACTATGAAGTTTGTGGTAACGAAATGGCATTTTCAATTTTTTGCAGATTTGATGTCCCTCTGATGAGACCCACCTTTTCCGTCATGATGTAACTAATGTAAGAGCTTGTAGTGGAATAGAAGATGTTAGAGTCTTGCTGTTTCATTGCTCTCTCCCATACATGTGGACAACTCAATGAAACTCTGCTGTCCCCACATGACCATCTCATTAGAAACCTAGTAGGGCTTATCTCCAGGTAAATATTAGAAGAGATATAATTCCTTTCTTGTGTGTTAACATACAACAGCTGCTACTGGGAGACACACGGTTTTATCCCCTATGCTGTGGATCGTTCTGTGCAGCCTGGGGTACATGTGCCCCCTGGAGTCCCCTAAGAGCCCTCAGCTGCAGCCTCGAGGCACTCACAGGGCGTTACCAGGAGTAGAGCTCACAGAGCCCAAATGTAAGATCTTGTCTGCTGATGAAGAGTGAAAGTAGAGAGGAAGACAGACAAATGCTTGCAGCCCCATTCAAAGGACAGTATATGCAAGATGTTGCAGGCCATGTGCCACTTAATGTGTGATGTTAAAGCATGTGAATAAAGAGATTGAAAACAACAATTACGCTCTAAAGAGTGCTGGTGTCACGAGTGGACCTTGGTTAGAATTATGTCAGAGAGAAAACTTTGCCAATGGTTTTAGAGACTTATACCTTGGAATTGACAAGACAGTGCCCCTTGGGTCCCCAGGACCTTCCTGGTGGCCCCATGGGGAAGGTCAGGGGACAGAATCAGGGGAACCACATGGTAACTGCGTAACATTTAATCTTCTAGACCAGTGCTCTCCAAGTGTGCTTGGGGACCCCAGGAGGCACTCAAGGCCCTTTCAGGGATTCCATAAAATCAAGACTATTTTGATAACAATCCAAAGACATTATTTCCCCTTTTCACTTTCGTTCTGTTGTGAGTTTACAGTGGAATTTCCGGAGGCCACAAGACATGTTTGGGATGAGAGGCAGATAGGAGAGTTCCATTGCCTCCTATTTCAGCCAGACATTAAAGAGATTTGCAAAAATGTAAGACAATACCCCTCTTCTCATCCCACTCGTGAGGAGGGGTCTGGTTTGGCACTCACTGTCTCTGGCTGGGCTTAGAGTGTGTCTACTTGTTGCAGGATTTTAGTTCCTGCATCAGGAAAGGCTGGCTCTGACAGCAAGAGGAGCGTCTTCCTTCTTGAAGGCTGTCAGATAAGGAAAGGAAGGAGAAATGGAGGAGGATTGAGGCTATGGCATTTAGGGTGTTTGTCTGAACACATTTTAACACTGTTAGAAAAAAGTTAGTAGAAGAGAGGAATGTGAAAATGCATGACTAAAAGGAAATGTGGATAGAACAAGGGCTCAGGGCAGCCAGGGTTACTGTAAGAATCCCTGAATTTAAGTGTAAGTGCACAAATATATTCTAGAGTAAAATGCAGCTATGATTTTGAAAGCCACATCTATTTTAGGTGGTCACTGTGTTGATACCTTTAGGTAATTGCTAGTTAGCTCTATGTGGGGGTGTTCTTTACGCTGTTTTTATTCAACAACGAAACTTTACCAGTAGCCTACTGTACGCCTGGAAACATGTGGCCTGCCCCTGGCTTCTAGAAGCCTCTGGTCTGGCAGGTGGAGAAAGCCCTGGAGTGCAGACTGGGACCCCCAACCCAGATGTGAGGGTAAGAGTGATTCCAGGAAATGCTGACACCTCATCTGAGTCCTGGAGATGGGGTATCAGTGAGTCAGTAAAGTGGCAGAGATGTGAGGCAGGAAACTAGAGGACAGTAAGAAGAAGAGTCGAGGGGAAGCTGTCATCTCTGTCCTCAGGAGAGCACTGTTAGCTGTTAATAGTAAAGATAAAATCCAGCCTTAAGAAAGTCTGTGCGCAAAAGCAAAATGGCATGTGAAGGACAAAGGTAGAGAAGCTTTTGACTTCTGTCATCTGTCCAAGTATTGCAGGAGAAGCCTGAGAAGACCTGAGCTGATATCCACCTCTCCAGTTCGTCGTCTACCCATTAATATTTCTGATAAAAATGGCTACTTCTCTCAAGATGCTGAGCTTCTCAAGTCTAGCAAGAAGTGCCACACCGTCTGCCTCGGTTTTGCAGATACCTTTATTGTAGGAAGTTATAAATCACTGTTTATTAATTGCATTGACTACTTATGAAAACTATTGCATAAATGCAGAGAAGGTTTGCCTTTTAATTAGTATCATATGGAGTTTTAAAATAGATGTCTTTAAAGTAATGGTTATAAATAATTTATACCTAGATAGTTTGCAGCTAAGTTTTTTTTTTTGTCCCCCAAACTGCATTATGGCCTTGCTAATTTGCAGCAAATTAATTGGAAAATTGCATCCCTTTTATTTCTGAGTGTGCTGATGATATCCGCAGTTCAGGGGGTAGGTTTCAGAATTCGCAGTTCCCGAATTCTCCTATCTTCCGGACAAATTCATAAGTGAAATAGCACTTTAGCTATTTTTTAGCTGAATATTTTTTGAGAGCTCAAACAGGATAAAGCTACCTTGTGTATAAAAGAGAGTCTCACCAAACATAATGAGAGCCTTTTTAAAAGCAGTACTGCAGTATAAACCTGATGTGTTTTTATACATAGCCTGATTTCTTACATGGCCTCCAAACGTCTATTATTGGAACACTGAGTGTGTTGGTTTGAAAGGATGTATGTACCCTGGAAAAGCCATGTTTTAATCCTAATCCTGTTTTGTAAAGGCAGCCATTTCTTCTAATCTCTATTCAGTACTGTATGTTGGAAGCTTTAATTAGCTTATCTCCATGGAGAGGTGACTCAATCAGCGTGGGTATTAAACTTGAGAGGTGGAGACATGTCTCCACCCATTCCATGTGGGTCTTGATTATGTTACTGGGACCCTATAAAAGAGGAAACATTTTGGAGAAAGCTGGAGATTTGAAGAAAGCAGAGAAGAATGACAGAGCCACGAGAAAGCCACAACAGATATGCCGCAGAACCATGAAACAGAGAGTCTACCAGACAGCAACTTTTGGAGATGAAAAAGGAAAAAACACTTCCCAGGGAGCTGGAGAGGAAGCTAGCTGATGATGCCATGTTTGCCATGTGTCCTTCCAGCTGAGAGAGAAACCCCAAACTTCATCAGCCTTCTTCAATCAAAGTATCTTTCCTTGGATGCCTTAGATTGGATGTTTCTACAGACTTGCTTTAATTGGGACATTTCGATGGCCTAAAAACTGTTAACTTGCAACTTATTAAATTCCCCCTTTTTAAAGCCGTTCCGTTTCTGGTATATTGCATTCTGGCAGCTAGCAGACTAGAACACTGAGTGTTCCCACGGTGTCCTCAGGGCAGGAGCTCTATTGGTCTGTGTGGGTGCAGAGCTGCCTCTGTGCCCTCTCTCTCGCTCTCCGTCTGCCCTCTAGTGAACTTTGTACATGTTCCTGCCCCACCCCTACCCCATTAGTCAACTTTAGTTTCTTCATAGCAGTTATCACTATCTGAGATTATTTTATTTGCTCACGTTATGTTTATTTTTTTTACCACTTCTCACCAGAATGTATTACGGAGTGAGGTCAGGGGCCTTGTCTTGTTTTGTTCATCATCGTGTCACCAGTGCCAAGACAAGCCCTGGTACAAATTGAGTGATCAATACAAAATCACTGAAGATGTGAAAAAATGAACAGGCATATAGTGCTTGATGTCATGACCTTTGTCATCGTCATCAGTGTCAAGAAGCATGGATTGAGTCCCTGTGTGTGGCTCCATGGTGTTCCACCACTCGCAAGGCCACCTGCATGCCACATGACCAGACACCCCACAAGACAGATGGAAGCCAAGGAAGACCCGATTCAATAGAAATATGTCAGAATTGCTCCTGGGTAACATGGCAACTCATATTTGAAATAATTTTCTGATGAGGACCTCTGTGCCGTTCAGTAAGTAAACTCCTTTGGGTAAAAACCTCCATGGAGCTGCCTTCAACTGAATACAAACCCTGCTGGACAGTAAACAGGATTAGAGGCAAATTGCCCAGGAGTCCTTTCTCTAGGATTCATAATCACAACAAGAAACTTTTTTTTTTTGCAAGAAACAAGTAAATATATAATGTAATTTCCATCAAATTGGGATTAAATACCACCTAAAATCAATTTAGAGAGGGTGTTAAATTTAATTGACTGATTTGGTAGGATAAAATGGCAATAATTGTTCAACATGGTATTTAAATTTCATTACTTGAATTTCTTATTGCTTCTTTTCGTGTGAAAATTACCTTGGCAAATACGACACAATGGAAAATGCTTTAGCCTTTACTTGCATTTTCTGTCTGAGGCCACGTTCAGGGACTGACAATTGAGAAGGGTGTAATGAAAAGATGAATGTGTCTCAGAGATGTCTCCAGCTACTGACTTTGTTCTTTTCCTCAGGCGGAATGAGGTGAATATAGAATATCTTGCAGTTGAATAATTTGGACAGCTTTTAAGCAAGAATTTCTGTGATGTTATAAAAATTGAGATCTAAAAGGGAACTTAACCTTCAGTTTATTTCTTTGATGTATTTTGCCTGAGGCATGGTGCCAGGACCTGTTATCTTAAATAGGCAATATAAAAATAGCTTTCTAATCCATTCCTACAGTTGAAAGATCCTTATGGATTGAAATTATTGTGCTCTATCAAAATTCACTATGTTATGCAAACAAAATAAAACAACATGCCAGGTTGAGGAATGGTGACAACAATGGACCAGCTTATTATGAAGCTTAAAATGAAAATGCTCTTCTGGTAATATGCCTATTCTCATTGGCCTTTTGAAAGATTGAAAATCAGAGGAGCCAAAGTGCTGATATTTTTTCTCATCTTTATTGATGTGGCTTATCTGCCCTGTGCTTGATGCCAAGCTTATGGGATCAGGATAATTATTTGTATTAACTGCATGCCATTTTTTCATTGAGCTGTAATTCATATATCATAAAATTTGCCACTTAAAAATGTACAATTTTGAGTGTATTTGCAAGGCTGTGCAATCATCACACTTATGTAATTCCAGAACATTTTGGTCATCCTCAATAGATGAAACCACTACTCTTTGTGTCTCTACAGATTTGCCTATTCTGGACATTTCATACTGATGGAATCATAAAATATGTGACCTTTTGTGTCTGATTACTTTCACTTAGCAAAAACTTTTCAAGGTTCATCCATATCTCAGCATCTGTCGATGTTTCATTTCTTTTAAATGGTTGACTAATAGTCCATTGCATGGACGTAACTCATTTGTTTATCCATCCATCAGTTGATGGGCTCTTGCTTGTTTCCAATTTTTGGCTATAATGAATAATGCTGCTGTGAACATTCGTGTACAATATTTTGTGTGAGCATGTTTTCAGTTCTCTTGGATATATACTTAAGTGTGGAATTTCTGGGCTATGTGGTAACTTTATGTTTAACTTCTTGAAGACTAGCCAGACTCTTTTCTACAGCAGATCGAACATTTTAGCTTTAATAATAGCCTTGAATAAAAGGGTGTCTATTGTTACAAAAAAATGAAAAATAATAAGTGTTGGTGAGGATATGGAGAAATAGGAATCCTCACACATTGCCGGTAACATCGTAAAATGGTGCAGCCACTGTGGAAATTTGGTGATTCCTTAGAAAGTTGAAAATAGAATTGCCGTATGACCCATACATCCCATTTGGACAGCTATTTGTACACCAATTAAAAAGAATTGAAAGCAGAAACTTGAATCAGTGTTTGCAGTGGCATGTTGAGGATTGACTCATGTCACCCCCAAAAGGCATTGTGTTCAGGCTCCAACCCCCGGCTTTTGGGTGTGAAGGCATTTGTAAAGAGGACGTCTGAAGATGGTATTGGTTAAGATGTGCCCAAACTGAATGAGGGGAGTCTTTATCTGATATGGCTGAAGTCCTAATAAGCAAAGGAAATTGGACGCAGAGACACTGGAAGTCAACAGAATCTGGAAGAGAAAGAAGACACCACCATGTACATTGCCACATGACAGAAAAGCCAAGGAACCCAAGAGATTTCCAGCCAGCCAGAAGATACTGACCCATGAGGAATCAAGTCTTTCAGCCTCTGAAACCATGAGCTAATGAATTCCTGTGGTTAGATCAACCCTAACCAGTGTATGGTTTGTTTTAGCAGCTGGGAAACTCAAATAGCACATTACTGACTATAGCTGTACTGGTTTGATAGTATTATATACTCCAGAAAAGTCATGTTTTAATCCTGATTCAATCTTGTGGAGGCAGCCATTTCTTTTTATCTTGATGCAATATTGTTGATGGAAATTTTTTTATTTTTTGAATAGTTTGACAAACAAACTGTCCCCTTTTCCGTCTACCCCCTTACCCTTTTCCTGGCAACCTCTAATTTGCAAATTTGCTATTTCTAGTCATCTCTTATAAGTGATATGAGACAATTTTTGTCCTTCTATGTCATGCTTATTTCATTGGGCATAATGTTTCCAAGGTTGTAGCAGCATGTCTCATAAGTCCATCTTTTCTTTGTCTGAATAGCATTCCATTTGGTGTGTATGAACCATATTTGTTTATCCATTCATTTTTTGATGGACATTTGGGTTGTTTCCAGCTTAAGGCTGTTCTGAATAATGCTATTGTAAACCTTAACTGCTGTACAAGTATCTGTTTGTGGCCCTGTTTTCACTTTCTTTGGCTACATACGAGGAAGTGGGATTGTTAGGTAATATGGTAATTCTATATTTAACTTTTTGAGGAACTGCCATGTTAATTTCTGTAGGTAGAAACTTTTGATTAGATTATCTCCACAGAGATGTGGCATGCTCAATTGTGGGTGTGACCTTTTGATTAGATGGAGATGTGACTCCACCTATTTCAGGTGGGTCTTGATTAATTTCCTGAAATCCTTTAAAAGAAGAAATATTTTGGAGAGAGCAAAGCTGACACAGATGCTGACGCTTGGAGAACAGAGACACAGATGTTTGGAGATGCTTGGAGCCCAGCAGACATCGCCATGAGATGTCAAACAAGACAGAACCTGGAGAGGGCCAAGGAAAGCCAAGAAATGAAAGCCAAACCCAGAGAAGCAAAGTGAGGAACCCCCACAGGAACAGAAGCTGAAAGGAATGGAGCCCAGGAGCAAGGGACCAGGAGATGCCAGCCACGTGACTTCCTAGCTGCCCATGAAAACAAACAAACAACAACAACAAAAAAACCAGAGTTTCTGTTTGAGGTGAAGAAAAACTTAGAGTAATGGACTTTGGTGATGATAGCACAATATTGTAAATGGAATTAGTACACTTGAATTATGCATCTAAAAGAATACAGTTGAAAATGTTCACTACAATTGGTTATAATGGAAAACTGTGAGTTGTACATGTATCACTGCAATAAATGTCTTTTAAAAAGTGGAAAAAATGCCACCATAACAGAAGTGAATATTGCATTTGAGGAGCTTATCTGTAAACTGGACATGACTGAGGCAAAGAATCAATGAGTTTGAAGATAAACTACTGTTCAAGATCTGTGAGACAGTTACGAGAGATGTAAACTAATGTGTAATGGGAATAAGAGAAGAAAGAAAGAAAGGATCAGAAATATTTTAAGTAATAATGGAGGATATTTACAAAATTAATGTCAAGTGCCAAACCACAGAGCCAAGAATCTCAGACAACACCAAACAGGATAAATACCAAAACACTAGAGCTGTACAGATCATATTCAAATTGCAGAAAAACAAAGATAAAGAGAAAATCTTGAAATCACCTGTGGGGGGAAAACACTTTAAAGGAACAAAACAAAGAATTTCCTTGGACTCCTCATCAGAAACCATCCCAGCAATCGAGAGTGAAATATTCAAAATGCTGAAAGGAAAAATACCCACCAATCTAGTGTTCCTATTCAGCAAAATTATCTTTCAAAATGAAGGAGAAATAAAGACTTTCTCAGACAAACAACACTGAGGAAAATATTTTTTTTAGTGTAACTGCCTTGCGAGAAATGGTAAAAGAAGTTTTTCAATAGACTTTAACAAATGATTGTGACAACTGAATCACTATAATGATATTTCTTGTTAGTCTCTAACGTATTAGAACCGCTAGAAGGAAATACCTGAAATTCTGGAACTGTAACCCATTCCCTACTTTGATATTTGCTCTATTACTACTCGTAAACTGATACTTTGAAAATTTATCATTTTTCTGCATTCGTTACATTTTACAATTTAAAAAGTTAAAAAAAGTTCTTCAGAGAGAAAGAAGTGATAGTCAGATATGCAAGAAAAGGGAAGAGCATCAGAAAAGGCAAGTGAAGGTGAAATAAAATCTTTTATTTTTCTTATTCTTGAGCTAATAGATAGATAGCTATTTAAAATAATAATAATAACAATGTAGTGGGTAATTATAGGATATGGATAATTGCAATGATTGACAGCAGTGTTATAAGAGATGGAAGAGAGAAATTGGGAATACTCTATTATAAGAAACCTGGACTACTCTAGAAGTGGTATAGTTCTATTTGTAAGTTAATTTAGATTAGTTTAAAATGTATATTAAAAACTCCTGGGGCAACTACTAAAATTCTTTTAAAGAAATAAGTAAATGTGCTGAGGAGAGAAAATGCGATCATGAAATGCTAAATTCAAACTAGAGAAGGCCAAGATAAAAAAGAAGACAAAAAAGAAACAAGAAGTACAACGAATAGAAAGCAGTTGCAAACATAGTAGATTGTAATCTAATAACATCAGTAATCTCAATGTCACTTTAAATGTGAATGGTCTAAATACACCAGCTAAAAGGCAGTGTCAGAGTAAGTATAGAAAATAAGACTCAATTATTAGCTGTCTACAAGAAACCCAGTTTATATGTATAGACCCATATGTGTTAAAAGTAATGGAATGGTGAAAGTACGCCATGTTATTAGTTAAAACTAACAACAACAAAAAACTGGAGTAGTTACGTTAATTTCAGACAAAGCAGACTTCAGAACAAGGAAAATTATCAGGAATAAAGAAGAGCATTGCAAAACGAAAAAGGGGCCAATTCTCCAAGAAATCATAACAACCCTTAGCATGTGTGTCTTACCAAAGAGCACAAAACATGTGAAGTAAAAACTGACAGAACTTCGAGGAGAAATAGACAAATCCACTAGTATAGTTGGAGAATTCAACACCACTCTATCAGTATTTAACAAATCTAGCAGGCAGAAGATCTGAACTGAACAGCACCATTAATCAACTGGGTCTAATTAACATTTGTAGAATACTTTGTCCAACCACAGCAGAATACATTTTCTTTTCATGCTCATGTGGAACATCCACCAAGAGAGAACACATTTGGGGAGATAAAACCCACCTTAACATATTTTAAAGAATGGAACTATATTGAAAACTTATGTCCACACAAATCACAAATGTTTATAGCAGATTTAATCATAGGTGCCAAATATTGGAAGCCACCAAGATCCTTTCAATAGGTGAATAGATAAAATGTGATACATCCATAAACATACATCCATACAATAATGAGAAATGAGCTGTCATGCTACAAAAAGACATGGAAGAAATTTAAATGCATATAGTTAAGTGAAGGAAGCCAGTCTGAAGGCATATATGCTTTAAGATCCCACTATATGACATTCTGGAAAAGGCAAAATTAGAGAGACAGTAAAAATGTCAGTCGTTGCCAGGGGTTCGGAGGGAAGGGGAAGGGATGAATAGGTGAAGCACAGTAGATTTTTAGGGCGGTGAAACTATTTTGCGTGACATTGAAATGGTGGAGACATGATATTATGCATTCGTCAAAACCATAAAACTTTACAACATAAAGAATGCACTTTAATGTGAACTATGGATTTTAGTATTGATAACAGATGTACCAAGATGTTAATAATAGAGAAGAGGTCATGCGGGAACTCTCTACTGGGCTCGATTTTTCTGTAAATCTAAAACTATTCTAAAAATAAAGTCTATTAGTTAAAGAAAAATAAGAATACAAAATAATATGTGTCTGATTTCAGCTTGCCTGTAACATACTCAGAAATCCGTTTCGTGGAAACAAATTTCAGTTTTGAAATATTTAGATTGTCCAAAAGAGGGTGCCAAAGACTTACAAAGGTGACATTTTACTATGCAAAGGGAGTTGTTAAATAATAAAATAGAAATTATAGAATTAAGGATGGGAAGGCTTTAATATAAGGCTACAGGCATGACACTTGTCTACCTTTTGCCTATAACAGCTGTCATCCTTCCCAGGGCTCAGAATAGCCCTTTGAAGTTCCTGCTTTGCTGAAGGAGATAGTCATTCACCCTGGTGATTCTCGTGTGTGACCTTGATTCCAAAGAAACCTTCAAGGAGTGGGGCCAAAGCAAATATATGTGGATTCTATTTGAGCAACTCTAGATGCAGTTTTGTATTCGTTATACTTAAACAGGAATTTTGTGAATGGGATATATTCCCAGTAGTAAATTATAAATTTAGAGATACTTTTCATTTATTGCTATTGGGTTTTCCATTGATAGAAGCTTTTAACATTGTAATCTTGAATTTCTTTGTTCCTGGAACCCTAAGTGAAGGCATCTGTCATTTGAACTAAGTATAAATGTAATGACATAATTCATTCTTTAAGATATTCTTTGGTGAATAATTTTGTCAAGGAGAGACTTTCCTTTTTTTTTTTGGCATGGGCAGGCACTGGGAATCAAACCCAGGTCTCCGGCATGGTAGGCGAGAACTCGGCCTGCTGAGCCACCGTGGCCCACCTGAGATTCTCTTTTCAGGGCAATAATCACAAGGACACTGAGTTTATATTTGTATATAACCTTTTTATATTTTCAAATCTCTTATAAATTGAAAACATCTTTATGTTTTTGTTGATTGTAAAAGGATTATGCACTTGTTAAAAAATCAAATCAACAAAGTCCAAACTGAGAGCTTACTTAATCTCACTTGCAGAGATAAAGCTATCAACAATTTCTTATCTCACCTTCTAAATATTTACACATGCATGTTTAGAATATAAATGGTTTATACTAACCATCTGATAATGTACTTTCCATGCTTAATGGCAAAAGCCTGTACTCAATATCATTCCTTCTTCACAAGGGTTGCCTGCAATTCCCTCTTAGAGATATATTGGACTCTGTTAAATCAATACTTTACATAGATGTATCTAGTTTAGTTCATCCTTTGTTTTATTTTATTTTATTTTTTGGTTTGTTTTTTTGCTATTAAAAGTATTGATTCAATAAACAATCTTATCAATACATGTTTATATATCTGTGCTATTTTGGTAAATGCTACAAAATACTTCTTACAAGTATCGCTGATACTTTGCATTTTCTGTATATCTATTAAATGGACATGTCCTTTGACAGCTGGAAAAACATGCAGATCTCAGAGCTAGCTTCATGCTGAGATTGAACATCCACTCTGGTGATCTGGTGATTCAAGTTTTCTGATCTTGAGACCAAGAGCCATGCTAAGGCACTCTGTGGTGCTCTCCTAGTGGTGGTATCTTCAGTTTCGGACAGGCTTTCTTTTCTGTCGGGAGGAATCATGCAGATGTCCTATTGCACTACATTCCCTCTCAATTCTGTCCTCCAAGTATTTTTCCCCCCCCCCACAAGAGATATTAGCTTCATTAAGATCGGGGTAGGGAAGGTAGATAAAAGGATTAGAGATATTCATTTGCTTATATTCCTTCTTAAGAGATGTGGTTATGGTAGTTTTTCCAATTTTTTTTTTTAAGTGGGAAGGTCTTACATAAGGCTACAAACATTTTATTTCACCATGTCAGAATATTCTAGCACATACATGCACATAACACGTGCCTCTCCTCACACTCCCAAAAAGCAATGAGCACTGTCAACATCATGTTAGGAAGAAAATAGTAAGAATATATTCATGAACGCTGTCATTCTTAGCTTATGTGCAGGTTAATCTCTCTGTTCACTCAAAAAGAGAGTTAACTCTGAGGATCAAATGAGATAAATTTATGTACAATGCACAGTCCACAGTGCATTGTAGAGGCTACTTTGTACTGTTATTATTATTGTTATTCCATAATACATGTTTGAATAAATTTCTTTTTAAAGAAAACTTCCTGCTTGATATTTATTTTTCTATTTTAGTTTGGGTTCTCTCTAAGGCAGACCCATAAATAAGGAGTTGGGAAGCAAAGGAGACACTAGCAGGAAATTGGGGAAATGACACAGGGATGGGAAGGAATGAAGAAGCCAAGTCAAGGGGATGCTCTTGGGCAAGTTGCCACCAGAGTCTCCTGGAGTATTACATGAGGGCTGTCTGGAAACTGCAAAGCACTCACCTAAAATTTACTAGTAGACGGGCCAGAAGCTGAGGCATAGACTCAATTCCGAAAATCATTTTTCGAGTATTATTTTTGGGGCTATTTCCTTGACACTTCCGGCCTGCGATGTATGTGTGCAGGCTGGGTGGCCGTCAGGCACCTTGTGCAGGTTCGGGTATTGGGAAGATGGCTGGGGCACCTCCAAAGGTGGGACACTGACAATATCTGCTGTGGTCATAGATTGATGAAAACTTTGCTTTCAAGCCTTACTTAGAGATGTCTGGGGAAAGCTATAGGTGTCTAATCTCACCCCCTTTTCTTGTAGACGGGGTAGGTGGATTAATTAGGTTGTACAAAATGAATTTTCGATCTGCCATGCTCATTTTTAAACAAAATGTGGTCAGCTCTTTGGAACCAAAATTATTATGTGGTTCTGGGCCAGAAGCCAAACCATGTATTTTATTTATTTTCAACATTTTTATTATGGGAAAATTTTAACAAATATAAATCTAGAAGGATTAATATAATGAACAACTGTGTATTTATCATCCTGCTTTCAATAGTCTTGTTTCATAAACCTACACATGTCCCACCTCACTCCCTATTGGATGAATTTGCTATAAATTGTGTAATTTCATTCATGAATATTTCATAGATATTTAAATTAGGAATTAATTATATGTAATTAATTAATACAATCAAATATACAGTCCTTGTATAAATTTCCCTGTCTCCTCCCTCTTTTTCCCCCTCCCTACCTTCATTCCACCTGGTCCAAAAGAAAAAGGACCTAATAATGTCCACATATGGCAGTAGTATGAGATGATTTCTAAGTCTCCTTGAATCCTTAGATTTCCCCTGTTTTCAATTTTTTTTGCTTTATTTTTCAAAGAGACTAGATATTTGCCTTTAGAGTTTTGGATACCTTAGATTTACTAATTACATTTATGTCATGTAATATATTCCTCCATCTATTCTAATTCCAGTGGATCACTACTTATATCCAGAAGCATGATCTGATTTAGGTTCAGTTTTATTGGTGAAAGTATTTCTTATGTGCTGGCGAGCATTTTCATCATGTGGGACAAGATGTCTTCTGATTGCCTCTCTTTTGGGAACACCTGTCTTCAGTGGGCGTTTGCAAATTGTTGCTAGTCTATCACTCCTCCTTCATATGTTATTTGGAATATTTCTATAAAGAGAAACGTTTCCTCATCAAATATTTGGTTACCCAGTGGTATCGTTGGTCTAAGAAAAGCAGATTAAATATTTAATTTGTTTGCATTAATTATCAGTTTTCAGAGAAAAGGGAGTTGATTCCCTAGTGACCTGTTTTTCCTTCTCTTGACAAATGTGCCAGCTTACTTCTTGTGTGTCCCCCCCCCGACTCTTTCCTCCTATCTGACTACCTTGAAATTAATCTCGCAGCTGGATTGCAAAGAAAAACAATTCAAACTGCAGGTTATAAAGAAAAAAGAGAAAAGGACAACTTCAGACCCTAACTATTGTAAATATCAATCTTGCAGCTGACCTCCCCTCCCTCCTCTCCCAGCCCTTACAGGTTCCAGGTGGCCTAATTGCAGCAAAGGAAAACATTCCAAACCACGTGCTCCTAATTGCAACCTCAGTAAATCACTCGCCAAGTTGTTCCAAGTGCAACATCAATAAACTCACCCACCCCTGTGATCACCCTCCTACTCTCTTCTAGAACTTTCCCTCCTATCCACTAGAGCCCTTAGCAAGCTGGCTGGCCCTCATTTCCACAGAGTTGAATTACTCTCAATCTGTGCTCTTGTGGGCAAACCTGTAATTATAAATAGGCTCTCCTGAAGCTGTCCTTTCAGTTGAGGTGTGGCTCACCTGAATGGGGTGGGCCTTAATCCGGGTTACTGGAGTCCTTTATAAACTGAAAAATTAGGCATCGTCAGACCCTGGGGAGGAGTTGGAGGCGGTGGGGAGTCAGAAGAGCAAGGTGAGCGTAGCGCTCTGTGACGCGAGGCAGGGATTAAAGCCCAGGAACCCAAGGATTATGCCTACTGTCTGAATCCCAGAACAAGCATCCTTCTAGCCAACGTCTTGATTTCTGGCCTCTGAAACTGTGAGTCAGCACATACCTATTGTTTCAAAAACTCGTTATGTGGTTATGTGTCAGCCTAGAAAGCTGAGTTACTGGTGAAGTTCTTTTTTTTTTTTCTGTTTCAGAAACATTTCAAACATGCAGTTTTTTAACTCATTAGAAAGGTTTTTAACCTTTGCTTAAACTTGCGTTTGTTCACATTTTGCCCAGATTCTTATCAATGCTTTTCAATTGGAGCCTCTTCAAATTGAGGGGCCTGCCTGGAAGTTAGTTTCAGTTGGAACCTCTTCAAATCGTGAGGATACCTCCAAAGTGTTTGAAAACTTTGAGGCTTCTGAGCTGACCTGATATCCAGGTCACTTTATTTTGTATTTTCTACTCCAGACTCGTAGTCAGCCATTTCTCTAAGATGCCTTAATTTTTAAGTTAAAAAATAATTGCATTTAGGAAACAAAAATCTGGATGCTAGGGCGTGTTCAGTGCTACTGGGCTGGTCATTGTTTCCAGGCTTTTTTCAGTGGACCACTCTTAACTCGATTTGGCAGTGTTTGTCGTCCAGCTTGTCATCGATAACCCTTGTTGTAGTACTCCATCATGAACATATTATCTTATTTAGTATCAGCATTTTATGTCAATTTTGCAAGAAATGTTTAAGAACTTATATGAATGTGATTGGGCCAGACCGTTTGAGGCTGAGGAATGCACATGGACAAAACCTCCCTTTGGTAAAGGCAAGGGCTCTGATATGGAAGTTGTCTATATAGGTAGGTTAGTGGTGGGTGCTGAGGTTAGAGAAGTGCTTTGGCAGTACATTGGGAGGTGGATTAGTGCAAGATGCTGCCAATTGGCTGAGCACAGAGTGTCATATCTTAGGAATCAGAGACATGTTAGGGGATCACAAAGAATGTGATGGGCAGTACAGAAATGGATAGTATTAGAAACAGACAATGGCTTTGCGGGCAATAGCATAACTATATGAAAATATTGGTAAACTACATGCAGATATCTTGCTAAGCAAAAAGTAAATGTATTCCCCCAACTACCAGAATCCAATATCCTTTACCTGGATTTCAAAACTACCCATGGTCACTCTAATGCCACTTTATCAACGAGAAGTAAAAGGAGGAAAAGTCAGAGTGGAGAGAGACCACAGCCTTAGCAATTTATGATCAACATATATATATATATAATTTTCTTTTGTGAATTTTACAACATAGGACCGCATGAACACATTGCTAGAGCTCTTTCTGATGTTTGTCTCATTAGTTTCATAGTAAATCGAACTTTGAGGCAAAGCAAAGTGGTAGAATGTGGAATTCTGCCTAGAGTCAGTTTTCTTAAGTGAGGGCCGCCGAAATTCTAGAGGACTTATGGAAGGCTTTGAAAATAGAGTGCTGCCTCCTGAAGGAGCAAGGGAGGTGCTACCAGGCACCTGGCACTCTGTTGCTTGTCAATATAAGAAAAGTAAAGAAAAATGTTTCATGAATTCTCTTACCTCTAAATCCATAAAGAGGAAATTCTAGTGCATGTCACTTTGCATGCTAATGTATGCAAAGAGGGTTCAATTTGGATCTGATCTTGATTGCCATTGTGGTAAGGACGCTGTAGCTTTTCTCTTAATCCTCCAAGTCCTTCCTGAGCCAAGATATATTCACCTGGGTGGTCTGAGGTGACAGACAAGGTGATCAGAAAGGTCATCAGAATGTTTGAGCAGGAAGGCTCAAGGAGGTCTTGAATGCAACTCCCTTATTTCACAGAGGAGAACACTGAGTCCCCTTCTAAATTTGCAGTCTTATTGGAGGGATACAAAATAAAACTTAAGATAATTAAAAGTAATATGAAATAGGATAGGATTAAGTACTCCATTTTATTGGGTTATATGTGCGTTAGGAATCCATGGAGAGGAGAGATCCATTGCAGAAGTGGTGCGAGATATAAGCCTTGTTGTTTACTGAATGCCTAAAGTGTGCAAGAGGCTTTATCTGGGTGACATGGCATCTAATCTTTGCACAGGGGATTAAAAAAGAGAAGGAAAGAGGTTCACAGAACTGGGCAGATCCAAGAAAATGCTCAAAGGTAGAGCCATCATGACTTGTCTGGAAGATGGTAGAAGGAACACTGGGGAACATATTTGGATAAAAAAGAAACGAGTAAGTGAGGGCAAGAACATCATGGATACAGACCTTGGGCTGCAGCCAATGTTAACAAGTACTGGATTGACAAGTTAAAATTTGTATTTTAGAAAGACTAGATAGGTAATTATGAAATCATAGTGCAGTCACTGACATATTCATAGTCAGCCTCGCAAAATTTCAGATTCTGCAATGTGGGAGTCAGTTATTAACACTTCTTTATCATGCTTGAAAAGTGAAGGGATCTTTTACAGTTTCCTGTGGTTTATTATTGCGAAACTGGCTACACTGTTGGCAGAATAAACTTGAATTTTAATTAATAATGTATAGGTTCACTCTCAACTTTTTTTAATTAGAGAAGTTGGTTTGCAAAAAAATCATGCAGAAAATAGTTCCATAAGCCATCCTATTAATATCTTATATTAGTGTGAGAACTTTGGTACAATTGATAAAATAATATAATAATTGTACTGTACACAGTCCACAGTTTACAGTTTATTGTATTGAACAGTCATATGTTTTTAACAGATTTTATTCTAGCAATATGTATGCAACTAAAAATATCCCCTTTTACACCATGTTCAGATTTATAGTTCAGTGCTGTTAATTACGCTCACAGTGTTGTGCTGCCATCGCCACCATCCATTAAGGTTCACTCTCAAGGATGATAGCCAATATATGTGAACTGTCCTCTGTGCTCCAGGAGCTGTGCTAAGCTTCCTAATTCCATGATCTCATTTTACCACTGTTTCACGGTTGCGGGAGGTAAGGCGTAGAGAAGATGCGTAACCTGTTTGATGTCACACAGCTACTAAGTGCCATGGTCTGGATCGTCCTAATTTCAAAGCCTGGTATTCTTAAACCTCTGTAGCAATATCACGGCCCTCATTTTTCCAAATTATTTGGGACAGCTATGGCTCAGATTGTTTGAAAGCATCGCATTAATTTGTTTAGTCTCCAATTAGTGCTTTTATAACTTTTCTGATACTCTTCTGAGGAAGTGGATCAATAGTACATTCCTACTTTATACATCTTCCATACTTATCTAAAAAGTGTTGGTCTAGTTCACCTGTGTTGGAAATTGACATCACTACCTAGTGGTGTATTTGTGACAGGATTTTGTGGTCTCTGGATTTCATATGTTAAAATACGGCACTGTTGCCATTTGTCCATCCGTCTGTCTGTCCATCCATCCATTTATCCGTCTATTTATTGAACATTTGTCGAAGGTCTACTCTGTTCTAGGCATTGGTTGCTACAAGTGTAGCCGTTGGTTTTGTCAGTGTGGGTCTTACCAGCGGATAAAACAAAAAGCCTCCAAATCTCAGGAATTTTCTGCTCGTATCCCAGACTGATGCGGAACTCCCAGATTGATGTGAAACATAAGCTGTGACTCTATCTCTCCAGACCTCCTTACGGTTGTCCCCTGGATACTCTGTATTTAACCCTCCAAGGAGTAATGGGCAAGAGAGTAGAGGACTGGGCACCCAATACTTAGCTTTAGAGCCTGGTGGTTACAGCTGTCGCTTTGGCTGACCATCCGCTGCTAAGAGGTTGTCCCTGGCTGGGCAACCTCTTTCCACTTGAAACAACTTTGCTGTGTCCAATCACTCTCTGTGCTAATGAATGTACGTGGAAATATTTGGCAAATTGTGATGTGCTTCTCAATTGTTTGATCCTGTTATTTCACAAATATGAATGTACCAAAGTGGCAAACAAAAATAAATATGTATATTTATATATTTGAATGAAGATGAATTGAATAAATAAAGTGCAGCTGTCATTCTTAAACATTATAAAGGAATACATTTGTACTTACCCATGTCAGAAATCCCATAAGTTCTTATATTTGTTTCAATCCCCATTTCCTATTGTTGATCTTATATTTGTTTTAATCCCCATTTTCTGCTGTTCATCTGTACTATCATTGACTTTCAAATGACTTTTTAAAGTGTTAACTTGTAGTTTCCTAATAGGTCTTAGAATGTCTTTAATTCTGCTTTAATTATTCCTTAGAAATGTATGTTCTAGGATTAAACACCTTTTATAGATACCGAAAGTGCTTCCTTTTGTGGGGTAAAAATCAAATTATGGTGCAAAAAGCAATCACTAGATGAAATTACATGAAGGGATTTTTGACGTGTAAAAATGCCAAAAGAAAGGCCAAAGATTTGTATTTTTTCATTTAACTTATAAAGCACTCTTTTTTCCTTAAACTTCTTTCTGTGTAATTAGATTTAGCAAGATAGTGGTATTGTAAAAGAGCCGTTTATGTAGAATGGTTTTGATGAGAGTAATGTAAACTATTATTGAGTAGATGCTGTAGATGCCTGAAAAGGAGAATGCATTTTTGCTATTTAAAGGGATCATAAACGGCCATCTTTCCATGAGCGAAAATGTCAAGGTTTACTGGATGAACAAAGATAAATCTAAATGCAGGGCTATATATTCTTTTCAGAGCAGTTTTCAGTTTCTTAAGCACATAGTTTGTTTCTGCAGAATTTGTGTTTATTCTTTTTCTAAATTTATTTTATTTATTAAACATACCAACACAAACATTCTTACCATATGATCACTCCATTCTACATATATAATCAGTAATTTGTGTTTATTCTTGCATGGTAAGGATGGTGCTTGCATATGGTGAATTACTGTTGACGGCTTCTACACACACCCTGTCTTCAGTGGACCCACATGTGGAATGCCAGCATTTTGGGGAACAGCAGCAAATCTACACGAGAACCTGAGTTGTTTTGTTTTGTTTCCTCTCCTGAATCAGCAGGGATGGAACCAGGGTAGGGAAGCTATGAATTATTCCTCCCTCTAGTAGCTCTGAAATGTCACATTCAATATCAAATGATGTTTTCTTTTTTTTTTTTTTTTAACATCACTCTAGTTAAATGGAGACAAGAGGATGAAAAGAGGGTGTTTAGTTTTTTTAATACACTGATTCAGAAATTTGATGTCTTATATCAGTAGTTCTGAGGTATTAATAGCATTCTTTCAGCTTTTATGTTGACAGTGTAGAAGCAGGGTGAATAACTTGGATATATTTTTTTCTCTAATAAACTGTTTCATGATTCTTTTTTCAAAATTTCTATATTAGTTCAGGAAAACATTCTGCATGTTGTATTTAGTCTGACGTACTTTTCCATCTCATTAAAACAAAAACACATAGACTGCATTTTGTAGTGCTGTAATCCCCGAATACGGAAGTAATTTTCTTCTTTCCTGACTCTGACTTTGTAGCTCTAATGTTTTCATTTTGATTTTTACAAATCCTTGGGTCCAATTCTGTGAGCCTGCCTATAGCACTGATTTGAAATGTCTGCATCATTTCTTTAGTGATACCGTTACCTATAAAATTTGTAAAAGTATAAACCAGTCCATGACAATTTCTTGTGCATGTGACAGAACTTTTATTCAGTTTTCGTGATTATTGTTTAAGGAAGATTGACATAGATTGTCCTCGACCCTGTTATTTATACTCATGGTGTATTTTGGTTCCACACCACAATAATTTCTCCCCAGTGACCTTTTCATCCTTCTTAGGCACATTTTTCCTGTTGTGCCTGAACTGATGGTTCCTCCCAGTTTTACCATTCTCCAGTTATATTAAATATATAGAATGGGCATGTTTATTACAGAAGGCTTTTTCTGTCTTAAGTAAAATGAGTGAATTAAGATGAGAGGTTTTTGGTTGCTTGGGAGGTATTCTGGTACCTTCTTCTAGGTCAACTTTGTTCTCTAAGTTGATTGTAGAAAATGTTATCTTGAGCTTCTCTCTTTAGATCAGCAGCATGTCCATTTCAGGTGTCATTTCAGTTAACTCATCTCACCATGGAGATTGCTGGGCGCTAAGCTGTCTGGACCTGAGGGCTCTGGAGAAGTGCTAATATGATACATTGGTGGAGTGATAATAGGAAAAAAAAATGAATTAAGTTGACGGCATGGCCCTGGAGAAAATAGTAGTCTTATCTCTGTTCTTGTTACGCCCCCTCCACAAAGGGGAAGAACTATCATTATCAAAAAACCACTTAACAGATCTTAGTCTTTTTATTCAGACAGCTTACGTCTTAGCTCCCCAAGATGGGCTCATGTAATTATTAATATACATTCAAAGAATGTACTAAATGCATAAGCGGATTTCAGATAAAACATTTAAATGATTACACTATAATTTGCGGGCAGTAATAGTCACTGATCACCTATTGTCATGGGAAATTTAAGTCTTAATATAAAATTTCTGTTCTGATGCTTCAAAGATGTAGCTGGAGCATGCAGCCATTGTTATATGCGTTAATGTTTTCATGAGTATTTTAAGAGCCAATTATAAATACAGTAGGATGTGAGAATTATTAGTGATCCTATTAGATTGTCAGTCCCCTAGTGACAGACACCGGCATGTGATTGGTTAGGCTATTTCTCAAATATTAAAAGAAAAAAAATTACTACAAGCACACTCACACATATCAATTTTAATTCTATATAACAATCTGCTGTAGCACACTGTTAATGTCTTCCCCAAGCTCTCCCAGGAAAGCTCCATGGACCAGAGGCCAACCTAAGGTCTCAGCCAGCATGAGCCGAGAGCTCTATTTTGTGTATTTAATGTTCTCTGACCATGAGTGGTGCAATGGTCTTGGTTTGTGATGCCCTACTATTCTGTACAGAGGATGTGGTTTTCTAGCTGATGTTGATAGGCGCTATTTACTAGGCAGTGGCCTTTCTGTAATTTGTTTTGCTTTCTAGTGAATACTTTTGACCCATAAAAGCTGGCAGAATTGTGCAAATGATAGAACAAAAATTTCCCAAAGGAACTATCGTGTGTATTTGGAAGAGTGTAATGACCAACCAAAATGTAGGGACTAGTGGACGTCCTTTGATTTTTATGGAGATAGTGATAAACAGCACTGCAGCCTAGAGGGATTGGGTCACAATTTGGACAGGCATCTGGAGGAGTCAATGGCTAGAGGCATGATGTGATTCCAGGGAATTTGGGTGGGCATTTGCTAGTGGTCCATCGTAGGGATGCATCTTCATTTAGAAGTGCTGAGGCTATGGGAGACAAGTCTGACACGGCCCAGTGCCCGTTCTAGCCTCTCCCACGCATTCTTTTTAATGAAAAAAAATTTTTTTCTTTTTGTATTTTATTTTTTTATTAGAGAGATTGTCAGTTTACAGAATGTTCATGCATAAAATACAGGATTTGCTTATACCACCCCATTATTAACACCTTTCATTGGTGTACAATTTTTTATTACAGTTGATGGAAGCACATTTTTATAATTGTGCTAGCAACTATATGCGACTGAAAGGGGGGAATGTTACGTTTTATATATATCTATTTTAAATCCATGAGTCTGCACGACACAAATAGTGAACCATTCTTTCTTTATAAACAAGGAGGTGTGCTCCTCCAGGAATCCCATGATGAGTATGGTTTACAGACTAGAATTGAGTGACAACAGTTCCCCTCTCCAATGAGAAGCGATGAGAGAGATGATTTTACAGTATTTCTTCTCATCAACGTAATGCAGGCTTGTCTCTCGCTTCCTGACACAGAAAATTGCATTTTGTCACCCATTTGTCAGTTCTCAGAGATTTTAAGATAATTAAAGAACATTATAGCAGGTGACAGCTGTTGCCGGATGCAGCGTTGCAAGTTCTGCTTGTTGGTTGCCCATGAATCTCGGATGATGATAGCTTGGTGCTCCAGGTTTAATTAGCTGGTTGTTTTGAATCTGTCTGGGCTCTCAGGTGTGGGGTTATCAGGCTTACAGCTTGCTGAATCTGAGATGTGCTCATCTGGCTGGTCCATGTCTGACCATAAAAGAGCCAGTGGGGGATGTCCTGACCCTTATCAGACAAGGGTGCCAAAGGGGTGAGGATGCAGCTTTCTAGGTGTTGCTATTAACAGCATCAAATGCTGATTGGTTTCCTGATATTTTTGCACCAAAGCCTGCTTTTGATTTTGAAATTTATTTTCTGATTAAATCATCCTCAGGGCCATCCCTTCTATTATAAGCACAACAATCATAATCCATTTGGATTTCTTTCTAGGTTCTTTCCTTTCTTGGAGGATTTGAATGCAATTCCACTACCTTAGGGAAGCTAAAGTAGCCTACTGAAAGCACCCTGTTTCTTTCTGTTTCATTCTCCATAGGTGGGAGTGAGTTTCTCTGTATTTTAGCTCTTTATTCCTTTAAAACCTGTATTTTTTAGAAATAATTTAAAAATTACTCCCCTAAATGTTATGTGTTTTTAATGTAATCTTAAAAACAAAGTAGAGTAATGAAAAAAAATAGTCTTTGGTTGGGTCATGGTGGCTCAGTGGCAGAGTTCTCGCCTGCCATGCTGGAGACCCAGGTTCGATTCCTGGTGCTGCCCATGTGAAAAAACAAACAATTGTCCTTAACTTATATAGAGTTCATTCTCGACAACATACTTTGTTTGACTCATTAAAATTGTTAAGGAGAAATGCACTTATTTCTATTTTGGAACCACAGTGAAGGTCTGCTTGTGGAAACTATTTATAGTCCTCAAACAAGACATGTTCTTGAACACTTTTTCCTCTTTGCACCACTATTTCCTTTCCTTGAAACTTTCTCCTTTTTGTACATCTTGTAAATTCCTGCTCATTTTTCCAGTTTTGGTCATCTCTTATTTGAAGCCTTCACTGACTCCATGAAGTAGATGTAAACCCCTTTTCCTTCTGTTTTGCTTCCCTTGTTCTTTGCATATATGCCTATTGAGAAAGGAAATCATCCATGTAGCTTATCTATACAAACCTGGCTTTATTATTCTATTGTCTTCCACATAACTTTACTATTATAGGTAATTCTTTTCCAGGAAGGAACAAGTTGTAAATAACTTTATTTTTCATTCTAAGAATATCCAGGAAAATCCTATCAATTCATTAAAGAGCATATTGAATGACAGTTTAAACAAGATTCTTTGAACCCCTTCCTTCTAAGTCCTTGCTTGCATTTCTGTGTCTACCACTATTAGTCAATTATATCATGATCCCTATGCAGTCTCAGTCAAGACTTCACCTGGAAAGACTCACCCTAAACCAATCTTTATATACTGGACTTTTCCTTTCGCTATGGGACATTACTAAGAGTGTTGAACTAGTATTCCCTTACCCTAGTAAACAAGCAACCCAGGTTAAAAAAAATCAACTCAGTTGTGTTTCATCAACAAATGTTTTCATGACAGTTTGGGGAAGTAGCATTTGACACAATAAGAGCCTCTGTTTTTGTCGTATACTTGGTTGGATGTCTCTCTTCCCAGTTCATCATGAACTCGTGAGGATAAGGGTTGTCTTTTTAATTCCCTGCCTAACCTAGGGTCTTAAAAGTAACAAAGAACATGAGAAATATGCATCTTTTGGATAAATGGACTTAGTGAAATGTCGAGGAAGTTATGTCCTGACACAGAAAAAAACACCTTGCTTGATTAGGCTCAAGCTTGCCCAGTAATTTTCTGAGACCTCATCAGTGTGGGTTTTAACGGACTCCATGTCTGGCCCTAGCTCATCCATCTACCGTACTGCCCACACATTCCCCCTCCGACAGAGCCTTTCAGAACACTGGCCCATGCTCCTCGTAGTTTCTTGGTCTTCATGCATTCTGTTCCCACTGCCAGGATGTCCCTTTCCTTACCTGATGCTAAGCATTGCCCAAAACTTAAGGCCAAATTAGTTCTCAATTCTTATGAAGTATTATCCAACTTCCGTCTACATTCTTTTCTCTTAAGTTCTATCATATTTTTATAAATATAACCCTACTGTTTTGGCACTTTTTCCCTATAAGTGATATTTATTCAGATTTCTGACATATTGATTTCCTATAAATGTCCTTTTCAAGTGTCAGAAGATCCAATTATTTGTCAAATAAGTTTATTTAACTGATGTTATGCAGTGTGCTGTCATAGGTAATGGAGATGAAGCAATGATTAAGACAGAGTGACAGTGACCCATTGTCTCATTATTATTATTATTTTTTGGTATCCCTAGGTTCCTTAACACAGGGTGAAGTAAAGGATTGATGTTCAGTTAGCACATTCTTTTTCGTTAGCAGGTTCTCCATCCAGTCCTTTGCCTTCCTCAAAGCATTCATAGAAGCACTGGGAGGCTAGCTCAATATTTTGTAAACAGTTTTATTGCATCTTCTTTTAACCTTGCTGAAAAGAAATTCATTGTAGAGAAATGTAACATCACTTCTCAGCTATCTATATAATTGCTAATAAATCTTGACTACCTGGAATGAGAAATGGTGACAAAAAGATTAAATTCCTCAACTTTTCACATTTAGGATGTTATAGTCTTTGCATGTTGGCCAGAGATGGATGAAGAAAGAACGGGGAAAGGGCAGGGGGCAATTTCTAGAACAAGCTGAAGGCTAAGTTGCCTTCAAAGAAAGTGGCCAGGTCTCTAAAACCTTGGGAAGAAGGGCTGAAGTTACCAGTATCCTGGCCAGATGTGGCATTCCATGGGACTGCTTTGTCTGGGTTCTAGGTGGTGAAATTATTCCACAGTAAATGGATGATGAAAACAGAGTCCCCAAGACAACAGAGTAGTCCTTTTTGAAATAGCGTCTGATGTTACAGTGCAGATTCTGGTCCCTGGCAGAAGGAGACAGACAATGGCAGGATTGGGAACTGGCTGGGTGGATTGTCGGAAATCTATTTGCTTGAGGACAAAGAGCATGGAGGGCTCTGGACCCTGCAGGGACACTCAATTACCAATCAGCAAAAGAAGACAAAGCCACATCTTTTAGAAGAAATCAGTTTGGAGAGAATAGAGGGAATGCTCAGTAAATATGTTATTTCCAAGGTTTACTTGGATTGGGGATGCAACTAATTGGCAACCTCATAAGTGTGCTGCTGGTACATTAATTTCTGCATATACAACCAGGCTTGGCAAAATTGGCTCTGTCTCTGCATGGGGCAGAGGCAGAGGCAGAGTTGCAGGTCAAAGGTTTCTCATACCTAGAGGCAGGCCTGAAGGAAGCTGATGGGGTTGGGGTCAGTTGGCACTGACATTTGGAGCACCTGTTTGGTCCTTTTCCATTTTTTTTTCTCCTTTAGAGCTTCTAGAATAGCTTACATTTATTTTGCCTTTCTTCTTGCTTGGAAAATGAAGAATTAATTATCTGTGAAATGACCCATGGCAGAAACAAAGATCAAGCAAGAAGGAAAAGTAAAAGGGATAAATATACATACATTGGCTTACCAATTCCTAAATGTTCAAGGCAAAAAATTCCCCAGGGTTATTTTGCAGATGAAATGACATATGAATGAAAGATCAGATGATTTCACCAGAATTCGGATTAGTCTTCAAGCGGGTTTTGGCTCTCCCACCCCCAGTGTACAAATAGTCTTTAATTTAAGGAAAAGTAATACACAGTAAAGATCAATATGAAGTTTTGAAATAGAAATCATTGGAGGAAAATAGGGCAAATTTGAGCATTCAGAAGAAAATCAGGATTACAATTACTCTATCATTGTATATGAAGCTATTAAACTATAATTTGCAACTTGCATCTACTAGATATTTCTCCCCCTCACAAACATGTCTTGGGCTAACTCAGACACATTAACTATGTTCCAAGTAGTATTCATTTATTGTTTCTCATCTTCCCAATTACTACAATATATTCACTTTGGTTTAAAAACCCAGCACACATTTTAATTTTATCAAATAATTTAATTAAAAATTGTTTCTTGAATCCTACTAAATTGCATTTTTTCCATAGAATTCTGGCATATAATGTTGAATTATCAAACTTTGTTTCCTTTTACTTCTAGATTTTTCCCCTCTAGATCTTTTCCACTCTCTTATATGAAAGAAGCAACCCTTCCTTGATTTGCTTATTAAACAGATTTTACCTATAACTGATAAGAACACAGAAATCCTAAAAGCAGATTTATTTAGAGGCCAGATACTAATTTGGTTACTGAGAAACTAGGCTAATGAATAAATTCTTAATCCTGATAAATTCTTCATGTTAACCCAATTTGTCCATGTCTGATTCCCACCCCCCCTTATTATTTATATTATCCCTATCTGCACTACTTGTTTTCCCTTATGGAATCCACCTCTGATGAGGTGGATATAAAGCATTCCAGAATAAATAGAAGACTGTCCATCATAAGCCCTCCTTTCTATTTTTGGCAGATGGCTGTGGGAGCTTAAAAAGAGTGACACTGTTCATGACTTGATTTCTCCAGCTATTAAAAGAGAAACAATAACAGGTATCAGCAATTTGTAGGTAATATGCAATAGCTAACTTGATGATTTATGTACTATTGTTCCCAAATTTTAATGAAAATATTCCATTTTAAATTTAATGCTCTCAGACAATAAAATTGTGATCTTAATATGTGCACAAATACTAAGCTTTTTATAAGAAAAAAACCCCGTCTCTATATTGATTATAACTTTAAGAAGACAACGTTGCTTAAGCACATAATTTTTTGTGGAAAGCATAGAAAAGATGCTTTTCAGAACAATTTAAAAATTAATTACTGTCTTGAACTCATATGACCGTAGGGCTAACATGGGTAGAAAATGAAAAATAATTTACACACACACACACACACACACACACACACACACACACACACACACACACACACACAGGACCAAAGGGAAAAATCACCTATGGTTCTAATAATCCTTCCAATAATCAACTTAATCAACTTTGCTCCAACTTGGAGCAAATTGTTTTAGAAAGTAAGTGCTTAATATTGCCCCTGTTATTATTGTCATTATTATAACAACAAAGCAAATATTTAAATAATGAATATGGTGTATGCTGGTTAGAGGAGACATACTCTAAATGATGCAAAATGCCTCTTCTAAGACCTTTGAGTCATGATCATCCTAGCTCAATGTAAAGTAGTGCATCCTAACTTCCTAACTTAGCTGTCAGAGGATGGCATGGGCTTTCTTTTTAACATGGGCAGGCACTGGGAAATGAACCTGGGTCTACTGCATGGCAGATGAGAACTCTGCCACTGAGCCACCTTTGCCCACCCCATGGGCTTTATTTTGAGTTGGTTAATGCTCTTTCATTTTGCAGTTCTCAGGAAGAACTTGGATGACTACTGGCTAGTGTTAGAATAGATTCATCAATTTGAAGTGTGGATGGATTAGTGGCCTGAAAAAAAATCCCAACCATAGTTGGCATTCTATAATTGTAGACTTTTTGGAAAGTAATTCATAGATTTTTATCTTCATCCCTCAGTAGTTTTTACTCTATAGTAGATAGAGCTATGTAGGCATAAGATTGTTCACCCAGAGAAGTTAATACATTTCCACCAATGCCATGGTAGTTATGCTGCTTTTAACAACCAACAAGTGAAATCCAACACTTGTTTTTATCTCCATCTGGGATGGATTGCATTATGTACCTCAGTTTAGACACGATCTTGGTCTTGGTCTGCATACCTATGCGTATTGAAAATAGGATCTACTGAAAATGTTATTTTACTTAAGGTATGGCCCAGCTGAATGAAGTTGGGCTTTTATCTTAATTCTTCGAGTCCTTAATAAGCAGAAGAAATTCAGATATGGAGAGAAAAGCCATGCGGAGGAGCCAGAAGCAGAAGTCAACTGAACCTGGAAGAGGAAGGTGAGGACATGGTCAAGTGATGGGAAAGCCAAATGAATCCAAGGACTGCTGGCCAGCTAGAATGCTGTTAATGTTAGAAGGAAGCAAGCCTTCTAACCAATGCCTTGATTTGGACATCTGGACTTGGAAACTGTGAGCCAGTAAATTCCTGTTGTTAAAACCAAAACCAGTTTATGGTATTTGTGATTACAGCCTATTGTCACAGTCCTTGTGTGTTGTGGACATGGCTGCTGCTGTTACTGTAACAGTAACTCTATGAGCAAAAAGCCTGCTTATGAGGGAAAAAGACCTGCTTATGAGGGGAAGAGCCAGGAAAAGGAGAGCCGGTGAAGTGACTGTTGTACAAATAATAGTAATAAAACCCCCGATCGTTCTTTTCTAGTCCTCAGTAAACTGAATTGCTGATGGGCTGATTAAGGTCCCTTCTAAACTTCCAGGACATCTGCTTCCACCAAATGTTAGTGGCTCATAAACGTGATGCAGTTGTAGAAAATAGAAAATGAAAACTCTTCTAATTTTAAATTGTAAGAGCAAATTAATTTTATCTTTCAATTTTGTGCCTCCTACCTCTAAGACATCTTTAAATGCTCTCTTGAAAAGAGCTTTTTCACTTGCCACTATTAGTAGAATACAATATACAGTCATTTTATCAATAGGTCAAGGTCAACAAATTAATGTTCTACTTCCCTTCCCTTATGTAGCCACTGACTGACAGCACTGTAGATTGATAAAGTGGAGGAAGAGACTTTTAAGAGAAGGTATGTTTAAACTCTGTATCTGCCACTTACTAAATGAAAGACCTTGTTAGAGTTAGCGTTTGAGTCTCAGTGCCTTCCCCTACAAAATAAGAATACTAAAATAAAATTTATGGTGTTGTTGTACCTAACATATAGGCAGGAGTAGATAAATGATTTAGAATGAGGGATCTGTTGTAGGGTTTTGATGTTACACAATTGAGAAATCTGGATAAAGAGTTAATGTACAGTTATTGTTTTTGCATTTGATGCTGCAACAGGAAGTTGGGGCTGTCATTTGGGAAGAAAGATGGGCATTAAGTAGGAAGGGAAAAAGGACAAACTGGAACCTGCAAGGATAGGCTGGAACCCTCGAGGATTAAATGGAACTCACTGCTTTCAGCCCTCCAACTTCAGTGAGGCGAATGACCTGTAGGAGCAACTGGTATCCATCAATGCAGAGCAAGAGAGAAATCTGGCCAGGCATTGGAGAAACTGAAGGGAGGGGATCCAGATGTCTCTGGAGGAGCCATGGTAGTGGCCTGGTTGCTACCTTACTCCCAGGTCTAAAAGCAGATCAATGACAAAGTGCATGAGCTGCACCAGTCTTCCGAGTGTGAAAGGAACATGGTGGCTGATTCACTCCCACCTTCCAAATCTCATGTAAAATATCTCTTGAGGCCCACATAAATCCAGAACTGTGCAGGGAAGTGGATTCTGGTCACCATATTTCCAGAGAGCTGGAAAGGTACCACTGTCTATTGTTATTGAGTATTCCTTCCAGAGATTCTTTTTTCTTAATCACCCTGTCCATTTTCATGCTTTGTATGCAGCTGCCATTGCCATTGCTATTCCTTGGAGACCTGAGACCACTCCTGGTGAAATTCTCTCTGCTTCAAAATATCTCTATGTCTGTGGTTATCAGACAGGATGATTGTGCCCCAAGGGATATTTGGCAAAGTATGGAGATGTTTTAGTTGTTATGATTAGAGGGAGCAGTGTTACTGTGGTCAGTTAGTGAGTAGAAGTCAGAGATGCTGCTAAATGTCCTATGAAATACAGATTAACCTCCCACAACAAAGAATTATCCAGCTAAAGATCTCAATAGTGCTGAGGTTGAGAACCCTGATCTATATTTACCTTCTCATCTAGCCCTGTGGTTTCCAAGGAAGAAGTATTCACTTCTCTGCAGTCAACTCTCTTGTCTGCTTCACTTCCAACGTTGTCAAGAACCCATTCACTCACTACTTTTCCATTTTACCTCACAGATTAAACAGATTAAAGAGATTTCTGCTATTCTATTTGTTTTCCCCTTAGATTTTGCAAATTAGCATGCACTTACTATTAGTTTCTTTAATTAGAAAACTCTAAATGACCTACGCTGGTTACTCATTTCCTGCATAGCTCTAGCAGTATGGTGCCGCTCAGTGAAACTTTCCTCTTTTAGATTAAAAATGAGCTTATTCTGGCCAAATCTGTGCATTTTTTTAAAAGCAAAATTAATTGCCTTTCCAGTCAAATTTCATTTCATAACGTAATTAGTGTTTCCAAATTCTGTTTTCCTATCTTCCCCTGAAGGATTCATATTGAGCTTCTATCCCCAATATTATCAGAACTTCTTTATTCAACAAATCCAGTGATTCCTAGGTTGCCAAGCCCCATGGTCTTACTTATCAGTACTCTGCTTACTTACCTTCTTAGCAATTATTTGACACTTGATCACTCCCTCCTTGAAACACCTTCTTTACTTGGCTTAACAGAGTTCCACATTCTTCTGGGTTTTCTACCACATTCCTTCTCAGTATCTTTTGCTAGTCCCTCTTTTTACAGACTTTTTAATTTTGGAGGCTCCCAGGAGTCAATCTTTGAACCTGTTCCTTTTTTTTGTATCTGTAGTCTCTCCTTTGATGACTTCCTCCAGTCTTGGGACTTAAGATCCTCTTTCTATGTTGCTGACCTCAAATTTACAGCTTTAACCTGAACTTATATTCTGATCTCTGGACTCCTATATCTGATTACCTTCTCATCATTTCTATCTGTTTGAAAATAGAAATGCTAATCTTATCATCTTCAAATCTGAGCTTCTGGTATTTTCTGGTAAGTCTGCTCCTCCCATGTGTTCAGATCATGTTAACTCCATCCTTCCACTTATGTAGACTCAATACCTTGGAATAATACTCAACTCTTCTCTTTTACAATCTACATATAAACCATCAGGAAATATCAGTTCTGCCTTCAACATATAGCCAGACTCCAATCACGTTTTGCTACATTTACTGCTGGGCTACCATATATAGTTCCTGAACTAAAGCACAATATTTCTTACCTAGAATGCCCCATCAGTTTCCCAACTTTTCTCCCCTTCCCATAGCTTCCACTCCCACCCACTGTTCCCAACAGAACAGCCAGCTATCCTTGGCGACATAGTAAATATTTTAATCTTTTTGTGCTATACTGTCTCTATTGCACCTACTCAGCTCTGCTGTAGTAGCATGAAAGCAACCACAGGCAACACATAAATGAATAAGTATGGCTGTGTTCCATTTAAACTATATTTATGGGCATAAAATTTGAATTTCGTATAATTTTCTCATGTCATAGAATATTGTTATTTTTCTTTTTTCAGTCATTAAAAAGTATGAAAAATTTTCTAGCCTCTCAGGGTATACAAAAATATGAAAAAAAATATGAACAACCCCTACTTTAAATCATAAGTCCCTTCATATAACTTATCTGTTCAAAATCCTCCAGCTTCCCATTTTACCCAGAGTATAAGCTAATGTCCCTACAGTGACCTTCTATTTCCTCTCTGCCCTTAATCTTCTATCAGTTACCACCCACCCACTCCATTTGCTCTACTCTTTCTCCTCTAGCTACACTGACCTTCTAGCAGTTCCTCAGACATTATGGGAATGCTCCTAACGCAGAAAATTTGAGCTTGTTCTTCTGTTCTTTGGAATGTTCTTCCAACCAAAATCTGTATTACTCTATCACTTTCTTAGGTCTTTGATTAAATGGCATTGGTTGTGTGAGGTCTTTCAAGTTCACTTATTAGTTTCCTATTGCTGTATAACATTTTATACAAATTTAGCAGCTTAACAACAAAGGCTATTTCACTACTTCCCTGGATCAGGAGGGACTGGCTCATCTGGGTCCTCTGCTTAGTGTTTTACAAGACTTCATGTGAGGTGTTGGTTGGAGCAGGTTCTCATCTGGAGGCTTGAATGGGAAAGAACCCACTTCCAAGCTCATTCTACCTGTAGGCAGAACTCATTTCCTTGTGAATGTATGGCCAAGGGTCCCTAGCTGTCAGCTGGAGGCAACCATCGGGTCCCAGAGGCTGCCTGCATTGCATTCATGTGGCCCTCTCCATGAGATGCTCATAATAGGTCTGTTTAATTTTTCAAGGGCGGTGGAATAGCTTTCTCACTCCAACCTGCTAAGATAGAGTTCTAATGCAGTATAATTAAGGGAGTAACTGTACCATCACCTTTGCCATATCCTGTGATAAGAAGCAAGTCAGACATGCTTCACAGTTAAGAGTCAAGGCCATGACTCACCGGGGGAGTCTTCTTAGGGTTTGTCTTCCTAATAACTACTTAAAAGATCATCTGCCAACCTCTTTCCCCAGTTACTTTCTCCTCCTTTGCTTTCTTTTCCTCATAGGGTCCTGTCACTTCATTTATTTTACATCTGTCTTTATGCCATTGCAATATAAGCGCCACAAAAGCAGGGGAATTTTCTTGTCTTTTCCTTCTTCTGTATCTGCAGAATCTTGAATTGTTGCCTGGTACATAGTATATGATCAATTAATATTTGCCTAATGAATTAATATATCTTTTCTTAATTTTAATCTTGCCATATGCAGGTATTGGCAAAATACAATCCACAGACCAAATCAAGCCTGCCTCCTATTTTTACAAGGGTGAATTTTCTGTGTCTGAAAGGACTCGGGAAAAGGATTGATGGTCAACCAACAGGTTGTTACAGAGAGTTTTTATATTGGGAATCAATTGGACCAAATGATTTCTTAATATCTAGCGAAACATGGTTATATATACACTGGGGGAATTAGCCTCATTCACAATGACTTTACTTTTTAGCTCTTGGTTAACTCATCTGAAAAATAAATATTAGTGCTTCTGGGAATTAAAATGAGGCAATGAGAACACCTTTGTTAACTTAAAATTTAGTTAAATAACAAATGAAATGATGATATGGTCTGTTTCTACAGTAGCTATCACCTCACCTTTTGATCATATCTATTAAGATTCTC
Source organism: Myrmecophaga tridactyla (assembly GCA_004026745.1). Taxonomy (NCBI): domain Eukaryota; kingdom Metazoa; phylum Chordata; class Mammalia; order Pilosa; family Myrmecophagidae; genus Myrmecophaga; species Myrmecophaga tridactyla. The sequence continues at coordinate 52,257 of PVIY010012978.1, forward strand.
TAATTTGAATATGAGTGATGTTCCTTTTAGAGGAAACTGTTCTTTTTTATTCCCTCCAAATTGTGGCATGTTTATGCTAGGAAAAGCATGAATGAACATGACTCTTGATTGCTTCTTGCTGGGTATGTCCTTCCTCATCTCATTTGTATACCTTCCTTGAGCCACACTCCAGCTAAGCTTATATTTGCTCATTCTCAGATGTTAAATGATAATTTTCAAAAAAAGGTAAAATTGTGGCTCCCATACAGATAAAATGAACAGGTATGAAAGATTTTATTTAACTTATTAATCAATGAGACAGATATTTAACAGGTTCAAAGGGGAAATCTGACTTCTTCAGAATGGGGGAAGGAAATCAATTGACTTTCTACTGGACAGCACAATTTGCATTTCTATAGTCAAGAATTATTTTGCAATGCTATTACTTATCTACAATTCAGAGTTGTAAAATAACTCCCATAGAATCAGAAATAGATAATGTGGAGCAGTGCACTATATATAATGTGTAGTGCTCCGTTGTAGAATAAATTTTTCCCTGCAGAATCTTGGTTGATTTTTTTTTATCGTGTCACACAGAGTTGCAGGATGAAATTTCTGGAGAAGTATGAAAATTGCTTAGGGTTGAAATTTGGATAATTGTTTTATTCATAATAAAAGAGGAACATATGGTTAGAGTGAGCATTTTCAAGAGAAATTGTCAATAAGCCTGAGAGAATTTCAGTGAAAGTATTATTACGTTAAAGGAAGGTGACGTTCAAAACCTCAAAATGGAAGGAGCTTTGGCCATTGTGTACTGACCTCTTGGGAGGGAGAAAAAAAGCCAATTTGTTCATTTCCTGGAGCCTGCCCATGTCAAAACAAACAAACAAAAAGCCAATTTGACCAGACTGCACAAGATTTTTATATTCAAAATGGAATTGGCCTGATAGATAAGCCATGAGTCCTTTGAACTTCTGAAGTGTGATTTTGCTAACAGACACCTTAGACCCAAGATGACAGAACCAGGGAAAATTGCAAGGGCTTGGGCAGGAGGCAAGTTCCAAAGAGAAATTCAGTGGGCATGAAATTAAAGGATGTTAAACTGTCCAGTGGTTCAACATGACCCAAAAAGGCTTCAATGCCAACTTCGGTCAGCTCTGAGTAATTTTGCTCACAGTTTGGCATGCACCATCATGTGGCATAATGTAGTTATTGTCAGTTGTGCCCACATTTTAGGGACAATAGGAACAATATGCAAATTAACCATGGATAATATTCTGCCTATATACAATTATGAGAATCTGAAATTTTTAGATGCTAATTAAACCCCAAGTTCCTTGTAAATAGTGTCAATTTGCTTCCAAATGACATGTTAAAGGGATAAAACAATTTACCATAAGCAGCTACACCAGCAGTAGTGGCTGGCACATACCTAGATGCTATTCAATAAATGTGTAGCTGGAAAAGCATCCAAGAAGAGTTCTATTTTTTAAGATAAAAAACATTTTATGTTTGGTTATTGAAAAAGAAGTGGCTGTCTTCAGAGTGATAATTTGGTTTTTGGGAATTGAAATGCATCTCCCACAGAAGGCATTTTCAAGTCCTAACCCACGGTCTTGTGGGTGAAAAACCATTTGTAAATAGGACCTTTTAAGATCTTATCATTATTTAAGGTGTGAACTCATTTGTGAATAGGGTCTTCGAAGATCTTATTTAGGTGAGGCCATATTGAATCAGGGTGGGCCTTAAACCAAATGAATGGAGTCCTTATTAGGCAGAAGAAATTTAGACCCAGCCAGTCAGAGAAAGCCACAGGAAAAGACTGAGGAGACAGGTCAACATGTGATGGAGGCAGAGATGCAAGCCAAGGAACCCCAAGGACTGCAATCCAAGGAACCCCAAGAACTGCACAAGCCATCACCGGAGTGAATAGGCTCTGGGAGAAAGCATGGCCCATTGAGACCTTGATTTTGCACTTCTATCCTCCAAAACCATGAGACAATAAATTCCTGTTATTTAAGCCAACCCATGTGTGGTATTTGACATAGCAGACCTGGAAAACTAAGACAGTGGTCATTCATTGTTTTACTGTTCCTGCATGTTAAAATATTTGTAAGATTTTCTGTGAGAATGTACTAGAAGGTACTAAGACATGTTCCTCTGCTTATCACTGGTTGGGAAACCAAACCATAATTCAGGAACACATTGGCCGTGTAAATATAACTTAAATGTGCTATTTCATGAAAAAAATCCAACTGGAGAAAACTCTTTTTCACACTGTAAGTGTAGAGTTACCTGGAACCTTATCATCCCTGGACATGTTTGTAATTATATATATACTATGTCTTTATTTCTAGGTAATAGGCTTATTGAATGAAACAAAATGAAATAAATCATACTGATTTCTTTGATTCCAATAACTAACTCTCATGTAAATCATGAGAGTATCCAGTACAGTAGTTCTGAAATTGATACTTTTTCTTTTCTTCTCAGATGTTCGTACTTTGTGGGAAACTGAATAGGAGCTAACACACATCGAAATAGTTAAAAACCAAATACAATGTAAAACATTGAAAAAGGATATTTAAAAATGCAAATGATTATCATTTGTCTGAATCTGAAACAGACTAAACAAATCCTTCAAGAAATAGGAACACATCGAACTACATTTCTTTGCCAATCAAAGTTACTTCAGCAAAGTTTTCAAAGTCATTTTGAAATCTTTGTTCCTAATCAGGGAAATAATGTTCGCTTTTAACAAAAGTAAAAGTACTGTAAATTATTAGAAAGAAAATAAAAGTTACTATCCAGAGAAGATCAATGAGAATAATTTTATACATAATATTCTAATCTTTTTAAGATATATGTATATAATATAGATGTTACAAATAGGCCACATGTGATATCTATCTATATATTTCTTTTTCATTGATATTTTCAATGCCATGAAAACCTCTTTCAATTATTTACATGTACAGTTTACTTCTAAATAAATTATGGTAATATGTATAGAGACTGTGTATATATAATTAGAATATATATATTATACAAATTTCTTCCTCTATTATTAGGTATTTAGTTTGATTTACATATATTCTATTAATATATAGCAGAAAGAACAGAATTTATAATGCTTCAATATACAGAGGTTTTCTTTTCACTTAGTAAGTATGTAATACTTTTCCAGGTAATCATCTGAAATTTTACTTTTTTTTTTTTTTTTTAATTTGCATATGGGCAGGAGGCACCAGGGATCGAACTCCAGACCTCCAGCACGGCAGGTCGGAGCTCTGCCTGCTGAGCCACGGCAGCTGCCCTGAAATTTTACTTTGATGAAGCATGCATGCTACTCTAATCTATTCTTAAGCAACCAAAAATCCTTAAACATTTTCTGAACAAGTAATCTGTCTATTGACCTATAATCATCTCAAAAGAAACCAGTAGTATTTCCCCTGCTGTGGTAGTTTGATGCTGTTATGTACTCCTGAAAAGGCCATGTTCTTTTTTTTTTTTTGGGTGTATGGTCCAGGAATTGAACCCAGGTGTTCCACACAGGGAAGGCGGGCATTCTAACCACTGAACCACTCGTGCACCCAAAGCCATGTCCTTTTAACCCATCCCTAAGGGTGCAGACCTATTGTGGGTGGGACCTTTTGATTAGGTTATTTTAACTGAGAAGTGACTCACCCCTTTCAAGGTGGGTCTTAATCCTTTTACCTGAAGACTTTTAAGAGAGAATAAAGGGCTCAGAAAAAGCCCATAGAGCTCAGAGAAAAAGCCCTGAAGAAGCTAAGAGAGGACTCACAGAAGCTCAGAGAGGACGCCCACTGGAACCAGAAACTGAAGGCAATGAAACCCAGGAGCAAAGGACCAGCAGACACTAGTCATATGCTTTCCCATGTGACAGAGGTTCCCCGAATGCCAGGAGCCTCTCTTCAGAGCCCAGGTATCATCCTGTTGATGCCTTAATTTGGACATTTTCATGGCTTAAGATCTGTAAATTGTAAATTAATAAATCCCCATAGTTAAAAACCAATTGATTTCTGGTATATCACATTCTAGCAGCTTGAGCAAACTGAAACACCTAATTGACCCATTATTTTTAATTTTTGATATCTGTATCCCAGTTGGTTTGGAAGCTATCATTTTTTAAAATGTTTTTAAAAATTACATCCATTACATTTCCCTAAACGTTTATAAGATTGATATGGATCACAGATATGTGCCTCTCTGTTGGGTCTGTAAGGGAGTAAAAAAGGAAAAGGGCAAGGGGAGTGGATTTAGTCTTTTTTTTTTTTTTTTAAATTTTTTTTAATTTGCATATGGGCAGGAGGCACCAGGGATTGAACTCCAGACCTCCAGCACAGTAGGTCAGAGCTCTGCCTGCTGAGCCACGGCAGCCGCCCTGGATTTAGTCTTTATGGGACGTTTAGGAGAGCATATTATAAAAGGAAGAAAACATGACTATCTAAACTAAACTAAAATTCACTTTGCTAGGCAGAAAGTCCCTATACACAGCAAGAAATGTATTTGATGAATCAGCAGCTGAGCTAAAATGAGATTTGTTTGGATAAACTATTGGAGGCAGCTCTTAATTAGCCTTCCCTGTTAAGAAATGGTAAGATGAATCATCTAGCTGTTGAGATGTCTCTAGACCACTTTAGTATTTCCATTGCTATATCTAATGACTCATCCTAAATGTAGATTTGCCTTCTATACAGTTGAGAAAAGAAACATTTGATATTTTTATAGCTTTTACTTCAAATAAGCTACCAAACAATCTTAGTAAGTCTCCAGTACCCTAAAAATCTCTAAGGATAACATTTAAATTCATAGGGAATCTCTCTGTACCCCATACGGAACACTGAGTTTAATGAGCCATTAGTCTGTTTTTTGGAAATAAAGGAATATTTTCCCATTTCAAGATTTTTGCAGAAACCACTTTCCTAAATTTCCACATTTTATGAAGATCCAGGCTTGAGATTCAGAAAGCAATACAACCTTGCTCAATGCTCAGGGTCTCACTGCTTTTTATATTAAACTCTGTAAGTTTCTGCTTCCTTCCGGAGGGCAGCACTCTTGCCTGGCAGACCTCATGTAGGCAATTGATGGGCACCTTCAAAGACTTGCTTTCCACGTCTGACAGTGAAATCATATCAGCCCTTCGGCAGAGAGGGAGAAAATCATCTGAGCAGTAGAATGACAGCCATTTGATCAAGGGACTTTGTGTTTGATCTCTGCATTTATCTGCTCAGTTCAGAAGACGAGAAAGTGTGTGATGAGAAAGATAGGAAAGCAGTGGTCCCAGGATTACAGATAGACTTCTTCAATTAGTGCTAATCTACTTTTTTACTGATGCCAGAATAAAGAAGTTAATTCCCAGACAGGAAGCAGAGCTCTCTCCAAGACCACTTTCTTTTGTCCAGCTAAGCCTCAGTTCACTCTGTGGTGTCTGAGATCGAGAAGCGAAACTCTTTTCCTCTTAGAAAATATTGATATTGACAGTTATTGAAAACCTGGTGTTGTCCCGAGTTGTCTTATTCCAAGGGGTATGGGCGGTAGTCCAGACACTTAAATCCTATACATGTGTTTGCACACACACACACACACACACACACACACATATGCACACACACACACGCAGTATGGGGGAATTTTTTTTCTGGAAGTTGTTGAACTTGAGCATCAAAACACCTTTCACTGAAGATTACATAGAGAATTTTTATTACCCAGTGAAAAGAAAAGAAGAAACTTATTGATTGCTTTCCTCTTTGAGTGTCAGCTGGGCAATGCTGGCATTTATATGGAGAAGGGTAGATAAGTAGCAGGGAGGAAACATGGACAATCTCTCCAATATTTACTTCATGCTCATAAAACTGGGAGAACATTAGGGACTCTGAAGAAAAACGCTTGAAATGGAAGTATGCATACATAATGTGTGCACACAAAGGATGCCAGTATCTCTGACCAATTTTACGCAACCTCTGATCAGGAGGCTTCCAAGACTAAAATCCTGTCCTCTTGTTTCAGTATAAATTGCTAATTGTTGAAATCTTCCAAATATTGGAATCTCTTCCTCCCTCCCTTTCTTCCTTCCTTTTTCTCTTCAGCTTTTCAACACATGCGAAGGTTTTGTTCATTTCTCCCATGATAGGAAAGTAAAATTTACAGTTAAGAATTTTGGAAATAAAAACTTTCAGGAGTGCTGTTAGGGAAAATATAACTGGATCAATTTTTTAATGACTTCCTTTAATCACTTAAGCAGACTTTTTTTTAGGATAAAATTTATATTATTTCATTTTCCTTTCATAATATGTCAGTTATTCATTATTCATTTAACAACTATTATTTTAGGGGCTACTTTAGAGATAATGTGTGTAATAAGTTTATTACAGTCTAAGACATCATTGTTTTACTCTTTTTCCAATGATATGAGATATTAGAAAACTTTAATGGCACTTATATCCCTCTGTCCTTATTATTCTGGCCATACATTTCAAATAAACATATATAATGAAATTTCAGGGAAACAATGATAGTGAAGAAGATGATGATATGAAGTCAGTATTCATTTATATGTACCAATACATTTACCTTTATTCTTCATTACTTCCTCCTTTTCTCTGCTTCTGTCTAGCATTATTATGTACCTTCTGCCTGAAGAACTGCCTGAGCATCAAGTCAGCAGTTGATGAAGCATTCCTCTGTTTTAATTTGTTTGAAAATGACTTTATTTTGCAAGGTCTTTGAAGGGTATTTTTACTAGGTATACAATTTTAAATGGGAATTCATTTTAGCACTTTAATGATCCTAACCCATTATATGTGGTTTCTACTGCCTCTGTTGAGAAATTTGGTGTCAGGTTTTTCTCCTTCAAAGTAGAGTGCCTTTTTCTGTAGCTGCTTTTAAGATTTTCTCTTTGGTTTTTAATAGTTTTTACCAGAGTGTACCTAAGTTGTTTTTGCTTGATCTTATCTTGTTATTTATAATGCAAATACCTAACGGTTCACATATAAATTTAGAGCTCAATGCATTTTTTACCAAAACAGACCCATTTATAAACTGCACTCAAATACAGAAAATATTATTGTGCTTTACAAGCACCACTTTTGCTTCTTTCCAATCTTTCTTCCCCACACACCTTTAATGAATCATTATCCTTTTTATTTTGCTTGCTTCTGTACTTTATATAAATGAAATCATATGTTATGTACTTTGTGTCTGATTCTTTCATTCAACATTATGGCTTGAATTTACCTATCTTTTGGATATAACTGTAGATCACATTCTTATTAATGTATGGATTTCCATTCCATATACTACAAATTACTTATTTGTTTTAGAGTTGATGGGACTTAAGGTACTCTTTCAGTTTGTGGTTCTTACAAATATTCCTGAAGTGAATATTCTAGTCCAAGGTATAGCAATATACATGTCACAGCCTGTTTCATTTTGCTATGACCTAAATTGAAAAATACACATTTTTAAAGGGTTTTAAAAAAACAGAAAGAAGAATATGTAACAGAGACCATAGGTGAATTCCAAAAGCCCAAAATATTTACCATCTGGTCCTTTACAGAAAATGTTTGCTGATTCCTGTTCTAGATCATGACATTGTGGCTAGGGAGCACACTCTGTATGATTTCAATCAAACATTTGTTGAGGCTTTTTTTACGGTCCGGGATGTCTTCTCTTTGTGTATATGCTTCTTGGTTACCTGAAAAGAATGGGTATTCTGTTGTTGGGTGGAGTGTTCTGTAAATGTTAATTAGAGCTTTCTGCCCGTGGGTGCTGCTGAGGAAGCATCATTGAAGCCTTTCCTCCCACTGCCATCAGGTCTAAGTCAGAGTCTCCTAAAGGGCCTGAACTGCTGCAGAAGATCTTCATTGGAGGGTTAAGCTTTGAAACAGCCGATGAGAGTCAAGGAGCCATTTTGAGCAGTAGGGAGCACTCACGGCCTGTGTGGTGATGAGAAATCCAAACACCAAGTGCTCCAGAGGCTTTGGGTTTGTCCCCTACACCACTGTGGCGGAGGTGGATGCAGCAAGGCCACAGAAGGTGGACGGAAGAGTTGTGGAACCAAAGAGGGCTGTCTCAAGAGAAGGCTGTCAAAGCCAGGTGCCCACTTAACTGCGAAAAAGATCTTTATTGG